>JABSTR010002987.1:0-19338 GCA_013339765.2 Haemaphysalis longicornis | reverse complement strand
GTCAAGACATCAAGTGTGAGCACTCATTCTATGAGTGTTGAAGGACCACTAAAGCATGCTGATGTTTTTTGTCTGTTTCCCAGTGGTCGTGATAAATTTTTTTGCGATTGCTCCGTGGGGGAACTTGACTACATGTTCTCCAACAATACGTTTCAGTGTGGATGCAAAGTTTTTGCTCACTGACTGCATGTCACAGAGAAACCATGTTGCTGTCTATAAACTTGCTGAGGGTGCCATAGGGTGCACAATCTTCATTGAAGAATCTGCAGGGAGCCATGCTCTTCGAGGACGTCTTTCCCTTATTTAAGACAACCGTGCTGTAAACAGCCATATGGTATTCGTCTTGTTTATCGATATAGGCATTTTCTGACATCTTTGAATGTTTCATCGCCGTATGGAAGGAAAGTTCTAACATCCCTCCTCGAGAAAAGTTTTTCCAGCAGGCATACTCTGAACCTGAGCAATCTTATTTCTGAACCGGCAGCAATCTTTGTGCAATGAGTGCAGTCAATATTTGGTTGCGAGCTGTAAAAAATATATTCGGAGGCCTTCGATTCGCGTTCAAGGTGTCTGAAATTATCTCATCTTCAGTAATGCCTTCCTTCTGAATTTTTACCCGTGTTTATTCATAAAGCCAACATTAGGCAATGCGGCAGATCCATATTTTACCACATAGAATAGTGCCATGATGCGCAGACATCAGAAAATGTTTTATCCAGCCTATGTGTTTGCCCCAATATATTTATATAGTTTGCTGAAAACAGCTTCGTTAACAGCCGCCTTGATGCCTCACCCAGGCAGTATCCTTTCATGTATGCTTCTCCCAACATCGTTGCCCTGCCTCATTCGTGTCTTCATTGAATGTTCTTACAATCTAGTCTAAACTTTCGTAGGTAAATGTTCACACATTGGCTTGTAGTTATCTGCGGTTCTATAGCAAGGACATAACAATTTTTCTGGGCTTTTCACTTTGTCCCCTTCAATGAAGATGCCTAGCGTTTTTGCTAGAAATACGGCAGCACAATATATGTCCAACTTTGAACAAAATTATGTGGGTTAGAGTTTTTGTGAAGCAATTAGTATACTCCTTCGCACCAGTTTCATGCCATTGCATGTATTAACGAATATACCGACTGGCGACTGAGCAATTTGCTGTTATCATAACAGTGCAAATTTGCCATGCGTAATGGTGCCCTTGGCCACATGTCTACTAGAGATACGGTAGCAGCCATTGCGGCACGTCATTTTATTTGGTCCATATACGGTAAGTTGTAACGTAAAAGGTTTAGCTGAGTGTCAATTTATAACATGAAAACAAGTAGCTCCGTTTTTATTTATTAGTTATCCTGGCATGCACGACATCACCAGTGGCTTTTTAAGTTTGTGCCCACTATTATCACGGGGAGGCCCTGCGCACCTTTTGAGTGCATCATTCGTGACAAAACGTCAGCATTTGTTAAGAATGTTACTGTCACCAAAAGATGGAGCTTGAATCTGGCTCCCTTTGGCTCTAAAGGGACCCTGCAACACTTCTGATAAGCGCTTTCACTCTTTCCTTCCGGTCTGGAACCACTGCGAGAGCTATAGTTATCGCCAGCATGGAACGGCACTGGCGTGAATTGCTCGTCGCACCAGATACGCCTTCCATTTCTGCATTGTATTTTTTGGCTTTTTGTAACAGTTGTTATCGGAAAAGCGTCCGTTGCTGCAACGGAAGGAACACCGACCAACAGCCGCTACATCGGCTTTAGTTACGTCAGTCGAGCCGTTCGAAGAACCTTCAAGACCAGGAAAGAGAGAAAAATCCTCTTGAGCCAATTTAAAGGTTATCCTGACTAGGCACACAGCAGTAATTTTTGGCTGAGGTACTTTGCGCCCCCTAATCTAAGTACTGGGAGTGTTGGGTGACTACGTTCTGCAAACATTTAGATTTCAAAAGAAGTTGCAAAAAGTGTTGGCAGGGTTCCTTAAGCAATGACGTCAAGTTGTCCGAAAACAATTTTGAACAAACCTTCGGCTAGTGTGCGTTAGGTAGGTGTGCACCCCTGAAGTCGAGCCGCACGGCTGCACTTCCGGTGGATGTAACTTGTATCGCTTTCCATGGCCCACATAGTGCTGCATTTTAGGTAGACTTGAAATTGTTTCGTCGCAGAAAGAAGAAACTTTCTCCTGCATGGGTGCTTCCCTTAAAGTTGATCGACTAACGTCTTCGTTAGCCGTTAATAAGGGTAGTGTTAATAGGGAAGCTGGAGTGAGGTCAGAAGCAACCCATTACAAAGACCAGTTGAATTGGTGACACGTTTTGGGAAGGTTTAAGGCAGTGCCATTTTTGTTTCAGGAGGGCATTGTTAACAGTACCCCAGGGATAAAACCCCTACGCCAACAAACAAAAGTTCTAACAAAGACGCCGCACATACTCTTCCGCATTACCTCAACTGACTACCACCATGCCTACAGCTTATTAATGGTATGCTCTACATTTCTCATCTCACAACTATTTACTTGCGTCAAGATAATGACTATAATTTAGTTCTCGCCACTACAACCCGGATTGCACGCAATTCTTAGGCGGTCAAGCTAATTTGAACTACAAGATGCTCTTCCGTGCAGATGTGCAATCTAGCTGCTGCACTCAATGTTGTTGCGTTGCTCTTATTTCAATTAATATTTCATTTTACGCGTTCGTTGTCGTAGAGAAAGCATTGGTGTGAAAATCCCGTGGGTCCTTAGTAAACCTCCTAGCGCCCATGGAATTTTTAAATCCACAATCAACCGACTCAGTTTATAAGACGCAAATTAACTGTGCCTTTTTTGAATTCCGAGAGTTTTCTCTGCCGGATAAAACGGTAGGAGAAAGTGTCGCTAGTGTACTAAAACAGGTAGCTTTCAGTGCAGAAATCCTAAGAGTGACCGGGTTTACCACCCGAAGAGCCAGCTTCTATAGTCAGGCGGCCGTCCAGGTTGAACCGTCACCGTTTATTACTTGCTGTCGGAAACGCTGGCTACACCAATAAGTTTACAGAAGATGGTGAGTGCCTGCCATGGATGCCGACGTGCACGCAAAATGGGCATGTCTACTGAAACGAAGCCCATCGATCCTGCAGGGCCAGTGGTGGGTGAACCACGCAAATCCATTGTAGTACAACCGCATCGTAGCGGGTGAACCAGCCAGGGAGGTTTGATCCACATGGTGGGATAAGTGGGCGTGTCGAGCGCTGAAGGTAATGTTTGTCGGTGGTCACTTTGAAATTGCGACAACTGGAAATAAAGGTAGTGGATGAGCCGTAGGAGTCGACGCCTTGTGTGCCCAAGTAATTCTCACTCTGAGGCTAAGAGTGGCAGCCTCCCGTAGATGCCTTAAAATATAGTTACTTGGTGGAATGCCTTCCAGAAGTGATTGAGACCTTGCATTAAATCTGTAAAAATATTTACACGTTTGGTTGTGCTGACCAAAGCAGCTCTATAGTCGTCAAGGTGTCGGGAATCGATTTGAGCTCAGCCAGGGTTGACGGGGGCCTCTGAGTAGCGTAGTAGTGGCAGGTTTGACAAAACTGCATGCCAGTGTTCACGACTGCTGTTGTAATGAGGTGCCTCAAACCTGGGCGTAGGCGGAAAATGTATCTTTCCCCGCACTGAGTGCGAGTTCTGGATGAGGGTTGCGCGCAACACGGCTTCACCGACCCAGAGGCTTGCAGTAAGTAGGTGATGTGCTGTCCAAGGAGGGGCTTTAAAAAGGGCACTGTCGGCGGGTTAGCCTGGAGGGCCATATACCACCTTAAGGCAGCCACAGACGAGTACAACTTCGCTTTAGCCCTCCGGCCCTGCTGGCCTATAGCTACTTCATTAATTGAAAATTTTTAGCAATTTGAGAAGAAGAGCTATCCCGCTAGATTTCTGCGAAATAATTTTCCAAAGATGGGCTTTTCTTATAGATTATCCACCATTGTGATTTTTCCCTACTGCTGAAAGCTAGAAGAAAGCATTTCAGTGAAGAACAAACTTACATCTATGTGACCCCAAAGACCAAAGTTTTAATTTGATCAGGTAGGTGTAACCAAAAAATAGTTTCAGCACCAGCCATTTTTTTGTGTGTGGGCTGGAGGGTTTTCAAAATTTGACAACAAGCAAGAAATTACTTTTTTTGGAATGTAAACTTTCAATTACTTAATGGCCTCATTAGATGACATGCCTCTAAATCGTTACTTACTTGCACCACAAGCTCATTTGTCGTTTGTAACCTTATCCCAATAATAAGGAAAACACAAGAAAAAAGTTTTTTTTTTCTGGAAATAAAACTCAGGACTGAACTGGCTAACAGAGAGCGTGTCCTGTCAGTACTAGTAAACGAACTCATCTATGTTGCTAAGGCCAGCTTGTTCTTGCAGTGTAGAGGTGGTGTTATGCGAGGAAGGCAGGTAATCGTCCTCGTCGCTTCTCTATTGTTAATCTCTAGACGATCACACTACACCCTTGTCCCGTACTGAAACTGACCCTGATACCTGATACGCGGCTGCAGCATTGCACGTGCGAGAAGCAGATCCATCTTTCTGCGAACTCCTCCCGATGTAATGAAATCCGGCTCAATAGACATAACAATTAAAGGGTGCGCCGGCGAGCTTCCCGGAGCTATGGCGTAGCTGAGCCGGAGGCCGCAATGTCCAGGCCAAGAATGCCTTTAACAAGTAACTTCCGTTGCTGGCTCGCCATCCAGCAAAAGAGAAACGCGGCTGAAAAAGCATCCGTTTCCTACTGCTGTGCACTTATTATTGGCAGAATCGCAAGGCGACTTTGTTGTGCCGGGTAAAAAAGGGCAATGCGGACAATGATAACACAAGGTGCTTCCCAAATAAAATTTCACAGGTCTTTGCAATTCCGTTCCAGATTTCTTTTGTGCAATTGCTGGAGCTGTCCTCCCTATAATGTCGGTGTGAGCCAACGCACGTCAGTAATCATAGAATGCGTAAATTTTAACGTAACGCATGCATATACCCCCCTCTGTGACTCAGTGGCAAAGGCGTTGTGCTGCTGAGCATGACAACGCGGGTTCGACTCCCCGTAGCGCCGACAGCTTTTCTGATGGAGGCAAAAAGCTAAACGCTTGTGTGTTACCTATTAGGCGCACGTTAACGATCCCTAGGTGGTCAAAATAATGCAGAGCCCTCCAATAGGGCGCGCATCTCGCCTGTGAAGCTTCGGCTCCTTAAACCGTACTACTAAATCATGGTTTTTACGATAGTAAGCGAAAAAAGTGCCCAGTGCAACGCCGGCACTTGCGGAAGGAAAAGCAAGCACAACAAGAACAGAATTCCCGGTGGCGCAGTTTCCAGGCAGCGGGCGCGCAAGCACTGCGAAGGCGGGAAATTTGAATTGCATTGGGTGGTAGCAGTGATCGGATAACACGGCGCTACAGCCAATTATGGCGATTCACTGCTGTGCACTTCCAACATCTGTCATAATTAATTTGAGCGACAGTAATTTTTTTCTACCGCAACAGTCAAATTTTAGTCTCATAGAAAGCTGGTTGGCTAGGTGCAACCACTCTACGTCCCTTGCTCATAGACCTGAGGTGGCCCGCCACGGCACCAATCCTTTGTGACTGATTTGTAGTACGCTGGCCGTCTTCTTTATATTTACCGCGTACTTAAGGCCCACCTGCCAACACGTACCATCATACGTTATCTAAAGGGCGGAAGTTGCAAAGGGACCTTGAATAGATCACGTTACAACCATTCATTGTCTGAAAGATTCTACTTTATTTAACAAATGGACTTTATTGAATATCTAATAAAAACGGTACATGCAAAAAATTGAAGGCTGGCTACATGACTGGTGCTACAGCAGAACAAAATCTATTTGATTTTGTATCACTCGTAGTGCAGATAAATTAACGTCGTCCGGAATTCCCGTACATGACGCCAATGCTTTTTTGTCTATCTTCCCTTTTATGACGGGCAGGCTATCTCCCTCACCGTGCTCTCCGCCTTGACGGGGAAAAGCTGAGCGCTTCACAAAGACGAGCAAAAACTTCATCCTAGTGCGATTGAATACATCGAAAGCCGCGCTAATAAGTTACCGGGTAAGTGAAAATTGCCGATTCCCTTATAAATGCCTGACAAAAAGTGCCGAATCAACAAGCGTGCGTACAACGATGACACACACCCACTTTTCGCTTGTGTTGTTGCCTCACGAAGGTATGTAGTGCAGGTATATACAAAGCAGCTTAGCGCTTACAGCGAACCTATGTATGAATAGGGTTCTGTGAACTTTCGGTGTCCATACACAAATCTCGGTTTGTGTAAAGAGCCGCGCACCAAAATAAACGTTAGCCATGAATCCTCAGAAGGAACCGGCATTGGCTTTCTTTTATAAGTTTAGCTGAAGCAATGTATGCCGAACTATTGCTTTTTGAGCAACTTATCCACCTGCATCAATTAATGAAATCATTTTACAGTACCGACAGCATTCATTGTAGATCACGCGCTTTGTCAGATAACCATAGCAAACATAGCGCAAAATTTATCTTTGTGTTCGCTGATGTTCGTTTGTCCATTTTTTTTTGTAAGGAAGTTCCGTCCTATTTGTGCATTCTGACTACGTTTCTTTTTTATTATTGGGATTGTAACTACATTCTCCTGCACTTTCATTAGCCCTCCGCCCATGACTGGCAAGTAACGAACAAGAAATTGCCTGCTGCGCAATGGCACATATCCAGAAGTCTGTACAGACGCTTTATGTGGTTCCTCGACGAATGCATGGCGTGTATTGCCTTGTTCGAGAGTATTTTGCGACCTTATCAGATAAGCAGCACTTTTTTAACAGGCATTGGCTGTAGCGGTGAAAAAATACAAAAAGAAACATCAAGGTGCGCAGTCTTGTCGTCCCTCAAGTCGCTTTTTCTAAATGTATGATTATTATGAACGCGTTGGTTACCTATGTTTGTGGAAAGCCGTGTCCGAGAATCACAAAATGACCGACCGATGGTACACAAATGCCACGAAGGAAAACATGCCGCACGTGAATTCTCACGATTACGCCGTAGCTACCAGGAAAGCCCCTATGTGCCAGGTAACTGTACCTTGATGAAAGAAAACTTGGTAAATTTTGCGTAGGCTGGGATAGAAATCAGTGTCCTCCAGAATGCGTTTGGAGCAAGGGATTAGAAACTCCCTGATCACAACCGCTGGGTGATTTGGCTGAATAGTTGAGATGGGGGACTTGTGAACTTTTGCTAGATCAAGAGGGAAAGAAGGAGTACTGAGGGAAGTAAGGATGTTAAACAGGAAGCTCCAGCTGGCTACCCACACTTGGGGAATGACGATGCGGGAATTGAAAGCGAAAGGGCCGTGGTCTATATTGCTAGAGAGAAAATGAGAAGAAGTTCAGAAATGATATGGAAAGAATGGAAGTGAAAATGACAAAGAAAGCAGCGTTAACAAAAAAAGGCACAAAATTATTGAGGTAAACCAACAAAATTTGGAGAACGGAGGACGCTGAGCGGTAGTAACGTCCTAGAGACATATACGCACTACCAAAGGAAGTTAAAGCACGGTAACGATACAAGAAGTAATGAGCTGAGTACTACTATAGTTCCCAGTAATAGAACAGCCGAATACCTTTTGTGTAGCATAAAACCGCTTGTTTATTTTGACGACGCTTTCGAGCTTTATAGTTACATAGGAAAATACCCTGAAAACTGCTGCATTAAGCAGCCAAGAAACGTCGTTGCAATCTTCGACATAAACACATTTTCAGAGAAATACAGATGGGTATACGTTTTTTGAAAAGAGAAACACGAGGGGTCCCAGTGATTCATGCAACTGCATTTCTCATACAGATATCATATCTTTCACAATGAAATAATATTTTAAAAATATTAAAGAAAGAGAATTTTGATTTAGACAAGCACCACAGTGACAGCATAAGGGAAAAGGAAAATATAGCTATCATATGTAATTGCTATAACAAACAATTGCCGGTGATAAAATGTGGCTAGTGGCAAGTTTAATGTCACACAGCCATGCTTCTTGCCGGTATTTTTGTACGCAAGTATCCGTGATGAACGCGATTGGTCAAGGCTGTAAAGTGCATCTGAGCCGCCGGCACAAATATTGTAGAGGATATTTATTTATTTATTTATTTCACAAGTACTGCCAGCCTTGTTACAAGGCCATAGTAGGAGTGGGCATTCGATACAAGCACAGATCAACAAGCTAGAAGACAATAAACAAATATATGCACAACATTCAGCACAAAGAAATGTTTTTCCTTGCCACTTCGGAAACAGACAAAAATTAAAAAGAAAACGGACAACATCGAGAAACTGCACAAAAATCAGCCCAAGATTATTTTTCCGTGCCGCGATTTTACAGGGGAAAGACGGGGATATGAAAGCTATGATTTATTTGAAAGGGCAGAAAGAAATGATGAAACAGTCTGGCAGTCAACAATGGGGGCGGGTAGGGCGTTGCATTCAGAAAACCGTGCGTGGGAAGAAACAATTTTTAAACGCGTTAGTCCTGCATGAAAAATTTTTGACCTGATATTTTTCAAGTGTAGTTTTACGACGACTTAGTTCCTGAGAACAACAGTTCCCCAGGCTCCGCGTTCCTTCGAAGCGGGAGGCGTAATGTCTCCCCGTATTTTAAAGGCCCCATGATTTCGGTGATGTGCGCGCAGGTGCAGGACATATTGGGGGCCAGTTTTTCATACTACACAAATTCTGGACCTTGACTTGAGGCGCACCGCACAGCCCAACGCCGGATAAAAAATATTTCATTTAGGCTACTAAACTAATGTGACCAAAAGGTCCAATGTGCGGGACGGAGAAAGAGGTAGGCTTTCGTGCATTTGATTTCACATGCGTAAAAACGCATTCGATAAAGTAAACTTTCTTGTGATAACCCTAGTGGAAAGCTCTTACAGCTGCCTGTATCTTCCTCAGGTATGATCTCCATTGGCAGTCAAGAGTACTAACATTTACTATGCACTTAACCTAAATTGTTGCGACCCTTATATCTTACTCAAAGCTTCGCTAGCCATTTACTTCACAGAGCGGAATTGCTCATGAATGTTTCTAATGAAGTTGAAAATTAAATGTTTGAAATTAAGGCTGTTGAGAAGTTAAGGCTGTTGAAAATTAATGTGTTTCAACAGCCAGTAACCACCGAAGAAGTAAGGAAGGCTTTGAAAGAAATGAAAGGGGGCAAAGCACCTGGTGAGGATCAGATAACACAGACCTCTTGATGGATGGCGGAGAAATTGTACTTGAAAAACTGGCAAAACCTGTATACGCAATGCCTAATGACCGCAAGTGTACCGGAATCTTGGAAGAACGCGATCATCATCCTAATTCATAAGAGAAGGGACATGAAGGACTTGAAAATTATACAGGCCGATCAGCTTACTGTCAGCCGTCTACAAGGTAGTTACCGAGGTAATCGCTAACAGAATTTCTGCAACCTTAGATTTCCGTCAACCTAAAGAACAAGCAGGGTTTCGTAAAGGTTATTCATCTATGGACCATGTTCACACGATCCATCAGGGTGATAGAGAAGTGCGCTGATTGTACTGAACCTCTATATATAGCCTTCATAGGTTATGAGAAAGCATTTGACTCGGTCAAAATCCTAGCAGTCATTCAGGCGTTACGGAACCAGGGGTAGATGAGCATGATGTAAATATACTGGAGGATATCTACAATGGGTTCACAGCTACTGTCATCCTCCATAAGGAGAGCAGTAAAATACTTATAAGGAGGGCCGTCAGACAAGAGAGACACAATCTCTCCAATGTTATTCACAGCATGTTTACAAGAAGTATTCAGAATGTTGGACTGGGAACAGGTGGGAGTAAGGGTTTAAAGGAGAATACCTCCGTAACCTCAGATTTGCTGATGACGTTGGCTTGCTAAGTAACTCGGGGGACGAATGCAAAGCATGCTTTCCCCACTGGTCAAACAGAGTAGAACCATGGGCTGAAACTTAGTATGAGAAAAGCAAAGTAATGATCAGTAACCTCGGGACAGCACAGCAGTTTGGGATAGAGGGCGAGTTAGTGGAATGGTAGGGAATATAACTACTTAGGCGAAGTTGTGACCCGGATATCAACCATGAGGCAGAGATAATTAGGAGGATCAGAAGGGGGTGGAGTGCATGCGGCAGACATTCTCAGATAATGAATAGCAGCCTACCATTGTCCCTGAAGAGATAGTCTACGACAGCTACCTCTTACCAGTACTCACCTACGGGGCAGAAACCTGGAGGCTCACTAAGAGGGTTCAACCTAAATTGAGAATGACTCAGCGGGCGATGGAGCGGAAATTGATACGTGTAACATTAAGGAACAAGAAAAGACCGGAGTGGGTCAGGTAACAAGCGCGTGTTCAAGGACGTATTAGTAGAAATTAAGACGAAGAAATGGACGTGGACAGGGCATGTAATGCGAAGGCAGTGTAACAGAGTGGGTTCCTTGATTAGGCAAGCGTAGCTGGGGGCTGCAGAAAGTTGGATGGACAGATGAGGTCAAGAAGTTTGCAGGAATAAATTGATCACAGTTGGCACAGGACCGGGGTAATTGGAGAATAATGGGAGAGGCCTTTGCCCTGCAGTGGGTTAGATAGGCTGGGATGATGATGATGACGATGCTTAAAAAAGGCATGTATGTTTCTTTTCAGATTCCAACGCTTATAATGATCGAAACTATTAGATATTTTGGTTGCTTCTACAGTACATATGCTTTCTGAGTTCTAATACATATTTAATGCTTATCAGAATTTTAAAGAATCTGATTTGAATAAAAAAATTCGACTAGACTCATTCGGCATGGAAGCTGTTTGAATTATGTGAGTGTAGTAAGATAACGCCGCAGAGCCTCCATTTATAACGCCCTGGCCTCACCAAGAGCGATCGTTTTGGTCACACTTGCGAAAGACTCGGCACCGACCGGAATGTTCGATATGGAAAATATTTGGGGCTATGCCAGGTGACATAGTAGAGATGTCTAGGTGGTCAGTGTAGGCCATAGGAGGGTAGGGGTGTTGCCAAGGAATTGACTATCTGCAAAGTTCTCGTGTGATCGTAGGCGTCGGCTAATATTTCGGCAATAAGCATTTCGGCTGCGCTGTTGAGGAAGGAGGACATGGTAAGTTGTGGCCATACTTTGTTGGAGATCGAGGCTTTCTTCGAGATCGAGAATGTTGAAATATAAACACCTCTAAAGTGGTCGCCTGGGCCCCCTGATTCCCTGTCGATGATGCTTCACGGCTTACATTCCAATTCCTGCGAACATAGGCACCACGGCTAAAGGGTGCGGAGATTTTCCTCATGATTGATCGAGCTATTATATGTGGTGGTAGTGGTTCGCGCAGCTGATGTATTGTTTGCAACGCGTCTGCGAGGATATGTATGCCATGGGGATTCAGTATGCCCACTAATACATGAGGATGTAGTTCGTCAACTAGGGCAGAAGTTATAATTGAGAGTCAAAGGTATCGAACTACAAAAGCGTAACTCGCGTCTTATGGGAGCGCACGCCGGAAACATTTGCAATTTTTGTATGTGTTGGTTCATGCAAGCGTGTATGGAAATGCAAGTTTTATTGAGATGTTCAGTTTTGGATAGGCAGGCCGTTGATTGCTTGTAACATGCAAAGGAGCGCCTGGTACTCGGTTCTAGGAATTAGACTGATTTAGGCAAACCTCAAGGCGGTAGGAGAACAATAAGCTGCGGAGGTGTTTGCCATTGCCGGTAATCCAATTTTTAATTGTGTGAGACGGTGTATGTGTGCTGTCCTTTGTAGCTGGCTTCCTCAAATTGTTTGTTAGTAATGACTTCAGCAGGTCGCGGGCGTACAGCAGCTGTACTCGTTGGATTATCTATGACGATGTAGCCCGTGAACTGCTGTGTACAAATGTAGCGATATAGGATGCGCAGGGTAGAAGTGTGCGTGCCATTTACAGTGCGCGCTACAGCAATATAGATGCGGGAAGTCACAGCGTCAGCTTGACCCAGGAGTTTAGTGGCCTTATGATTTGCTTTTTAACGTATTTGTTGAGATATAGTGGAATCCTATGCTGCGTACATAACATTCTTTTAGTATTTGAGGCGATGTATGTGGGCTCTTGCCTTGTGAGTAGGGATGCTGGACACCCAAATAATGCAGTTAGTCATGCGGTCCCCGCATGCTGCAGATTGACTGGTAATTGATAAGGAATGGGCATCACGTGCTACGAAGGTGGACGGGGTTGCTTGCTTTGGGGTTTTAAAGGTTGCTGAATTCCTCTTAGTAATAATTATTTCGTCTGTTCATGTACTGACCACGTAATAAGAAATCTTCCATATGTGTATAGAAACTTGGTAATAAATAAACATATTTCTTTATTTACCATCAATAGGAATAATTATATGGTGAAATTACTAGGCAATATCTTGCAACGCAACGAGTTTCTTTTGCATGTTGTCCTTTCTAAAAGTCAGGTGAATATTACGATGTTGACTACCGCAATAGTTTACTTTGTATGTTCTGCTTCGTTTCTGCACATGCATATTTGTCTGCATCGTTCTTGCTCGTTATTACTGCCAATCCCATTTAGTATAAGACACATGTTTTTATACCATTTCTACGTAGCCAAGACGGCTTTTTTAGGCAATTTAATTTTAATTACTATCTCGCTTCAAATAGGTACTCGCAGGCCTCTGGTGAAAAAGGTAGTGCCGCGAAATCAACGTTTTGAAATCGAGGTTCATGTCCTGCTTGACAACGCATTTGTAAAAACATTTGAGTCTATATCAAAGATGATGCATTATGTCGTCGCTCTCATGAACATTGTAAGTAAGCTTGTGTCTTTCCATTTTGTCTCAAAATGTGCGACAAAAACGCAACTTTTATTTCTACTGTTTTGTGAAGAGCCTTCAAGTGTGCATTGTAATTTCTTGACCAATGGAAGAATGTTGGTTGCTGTGTGAAACGGTAACTTTCAAACCCTGTGGTTGATGGAGGATTGTAGAGGACGATGCCTCTGATCACTACAGTACATAACTGGGAGTGACAGCTGAAACAGCGGGAAATAGAATGTATAAAAAACAATACCCGGCAATCGCGGTTTTAAGACGTAATATCGACGTAACCACCGCTTTCTTACGCGACGGAACACCCTTCGGCGGTCTTTATCATGGAGATTGCCCGACCCAGCATCCCAAACCCCTACATAAGGTGTTTTCGACCATGACAATGTGTAGACACGTGTAGCGTTGAAAAGCACGAGCAATGTCTGTTACAGGAATGGCCAAGCTCCAGCTCTGTGTTTGTTCACCAGGGTCGTGCACTTTTTCCAAGGCAGTGAGGCTAGCCGGTAATTCTAACTGAGAATTCCTGTTAATGCAAAGAAGTATATGTCTAACCCCCCCCCCCCAGTTTTCATTCCCCGTGTCATCGATTTACTCGGCGCCGCTGCAGGGCTCCTCCTGACCAACGCTGACACGTCTTTCACAATATTGTTCCCCTCGACCTCCACCGCTGCCCCTTTGGAAAGTTACACAACACCGTCGGCATGTATGAGACGGCTATTATCTCGATGATTATTGGCGAAAAACAAAAAGAAAGAGAAGCAGGAGGGATGGGCGTCAAAAATGCACTGACGATTACTGTACTCCCATAATATAAAATTTGTGCGCAGCGCGAATTGCAGTCTTTTCGGTCACGGAACATGTCTGGTGCGCCTCAGGAATGTTCGCGCGATCAGTGAACGAACGGCTGCGTGCGCTACCCAGCTGCTACCACGCAGCGCGCGCCCACTGCCGGCCAGCATGTTGGCAAATTGTGTTTGAACCTCCCGCGCAAATTTCACGTGGTTCCTATTAGCCCCACACAAGGAAGCAGGGAGCATGTTGTTGTAAATCATGTTTAAATCTCCCGCACAAATTTCGACGTGATTTGGATTAGCGGAGAATGGAACAGCGTCGGGGGAAACTGTCAGGGGGAGGGTGCTCCTTGGTAGCAACACATGAGAGATGTGTGAGGGAAAGCAGAGGGAGAGAGATGACGCCGTTGCCGCACGTATGGTACTCCACCTCAACCTTCGCTAGACCCTCTTATTTTCTTTCTTTCGTCGCTGCTGCGTTCGCTCACTCGGTTACATTGACATAAAAGGACACCGCTCCCACGAAGTCATCGTAACAAATGCCAAAGGGCTGCAACCCTAAAACTACCGAAACCCGCCGTCACCGTTTCCCCTCAAATTTCACTTCGCCACGTCACTGCGAATCCCTCCGGCTGAAGAGAACTGCCCAGTTGAAAGCCGGCATGAGCCCATATTTCTTTTCTGTTTGGAAGGCCTTCGAGCGACATTTTCGCCGGTGTCTTTCACGCCTAAGTATGCGCCAGCACCTGTTGCCGGTTTATGCGTGCACGGTTTGCGGGTGGAAAAAGGGGGCGTGCAAGCACAACTAGGCTTCATGCCACTACCTGATGAAATGCCGGTTGTGCCGGTGAGATATTAAATGCCACATTTCAATGACTCAATGCGGTTAGTCGGCTGTCCTCCTTAATCGAGTGGTTCAGGTGCGGTTTGATGCGTAGAAAGACAGCTTACACAAATAGTAAGATGCATACGAGAGGGAAAGAAAACGGGAATCCACAGGTTTGTACGCGAGAATAGAGCTGAAGGTCTTCCTGGTTCTAAATCATTACAGGACGGATGTATGCCGTTCGCTTCGACGAAGAAGAGCAAGAATTGAAGCGTTCGCCCGAAACAAGCGCGAATGGGCGCAAGAACAAGGGAAAGCTTCTGGGACGCCGGTACCGCCTTAAGTTCAGTTCGTCGAGTAGCGGCGAGTCCCTCCCGCATGAACAGAAATTGTCCGCTTTGAACGCCGGCCTGAGCAAATATCACTTCTTCAGAGGGCTTTCAGGAGATATTTTCGACTGCGTCTATCACTTCTAAGCACGCGCACATGAACGGTTGCCGGCATATGCGTGCGCAGGTTGTAGTGGAGAATAGTGGGAGAGAGGGGGACGTGCACGCGCAGCTACAGGTTCATGTCCGTAGTGATGGATCACATGCCTGTTGTGGTGGTGCGAGGTTTAAACGCGGACGGTAAATGAACAAATGGGACCTGCCCGGAGTCCTTAGTGGTAGAGCGGATTGGTTTTGCAAGAGTAAACAGTAAGATGGGGGGGGGGGGGGGGGGGACACAGGCAGCTCCATTGTTTGTCTGCAAGAAACAAAGCTTGGATCTTCAGAGGTTCATTCAGCTAATTATCTGGCTAGTATGCTCCATAGTAAATTACAAAAATCGGTGTTTTGCTTTATGCACTCCGTGGACTGCGTTCTGCTTTGCAGGTCATCTTTCTGCACAGAGTTGAAGAGCACTCATCTTTACGTATCGTAACTGACGAAATTTGGAAAAAATAAACTACTAGCGGTCACTTCTCATATACTGCACTGCGCCCACCACAGGCCGCTGCTTTCATAGTCAGCAGTGCGTGGACCTCACCATTGGGTACTAGCAACGCTCAACAGAACACCACGCTTCCGCGCTGATCGGCCCAAACCTGCTGGCGCTCCTTGGTTCGCGTGTCGCAGCTGCCATTACTTTCTGAAATACCATGTACACGCTGCCGCAAAACCATACCGGCCGCCTAAAGTATTCTGTTGTCATCGAGTCACATCTTCAAATAAATGTAGGCCTTGTTGCACAACCCCATCAGCGCCTACAAACTATAGTCTCTGCAAAATGTGCATATAAAGACTTGAGTGGCAAAATTCTAATTGCTTAATGCCTAACATGTAAATGTTGGATAAGCTTCTGACCTCGTCGGTTTTTTGTTCATTTAGGCAAAGCTCAAAATAGAACAATAAAAGTGGTTAATATGTACACTTCGGCTTTCCAGCGTCCAATACATGTCGGTAAGTATTCAAATGGAACAACCACTGCTCTTCACCTACAAAATATCTCCGCAGTTAGGCTAGCGAAATCTATTGCGTGCTTCAGTTATGCAAGTTCCTGATTGCTTCATTCAAGTGCCCTTTCGTGTTTGTGACAGCAGAAAAGTTGGTTCACAAACAATGTTTTAGTATAAAGTTCTAATTATTTCTACAAAATCTCAAGAGCTGCCGACAGAGCGCTGCAAGCTTACAAGCATGCCAGGCATGATCAATTCACTGCCCATGAGCAAAGTAAAGCTTTAGCTTCTGTGAACGTGCATTTTTTGACATTTAGCTACGATGCCACTCGCCTTCGACATCTCTGTAGACGCCACTTTCAGAAGTAGTCTACTCCTTGGAATAAATTGTGAACGACAGGGCGCGTGGAAGTTAAGGATCCAAAGCTTACTCGCCTCAAGCTACTCCTGATGTCAAAAAGAATGCCTGCAGCCAGTTACTGCTACCCAAGAAATTGCATGATTTAGTTTCATTTCAAAAGTCTTGGAAAAAATGGTGCAGCAACGACTTGTCTGGTATCTTGAGGAACAAGGCGATTATCCCTCTGAGATGTCGGGGTGAAGGAAGGCAAAAGTAGCACAGCAATGGCATTCCTTTGGTGAATAATATTGTTGTTATTTATTTTATTTATTATTTATACCCTTGGACCGTATGGTATTACGGAGGGGAGTGGTTTACAAAAAGAACAAAAACAGGAGTAGTGCAATATATGATTACACACAAAATTTTCTCGGTTCTACAATAATATCTCAGGCGTTTTTAAATAGTGTGTGATCTTGGATGGTGGCCATTGGTCCGAGAAGGTGGCTTCATTCAATAAATGTACGAGGTGATAAGTACGACTTGAAAAACCTGTTGGTTCGGCATGATGGCACTCCTATTTAGTGAACATGATCTAAACGCGGAGATGTATACTGTGGAGGCAAAATGAGCTCATCACGTAGGATTGAATATTGAAATAATTTATGAAAGAGGCTGAGGTGAAAGATTTTGCGTCGACATGCTAAAGATGGCAGGTTAAGAATAGATTTCATTCATGTTATGCTGCCTGTTTGATTGTAGTTAGTAAAAAACGGATGGAGGTTTTTGGATCATTTCAAGTGAATGTATTAGGTTATGTTGGATTGGATCCCAAAGGAGATGGTGTCTTCCAGTTCGGATGAATTAGTGCTTATATAGAAGTGCTAATGTCTCCACTACGGGCTTTAGATAAATTACTCTGGAAATAACTCAACATACTGTTACCATTATTAATGACTTAATCAATGTGAAACGCCAGGCCCGACTGGATGTTTACGAACGCCCTAACGTTTATAAACTGTTAACAGTAACTAACGCAACGTTATTAGAAGAAAGAAAGCCTTACAAGTTCTCGATACTCGCATGAATTTACATTTCCTAGAGTTAAGTTGCATTGCATTTAGTTTGCATTGCATATCATGCTAGTGTTAAGTTGCATTACACCAAACAGAAATTGTATTAAGCTCTGCTTGGAGGCCGGCTACCTCATCATTAGAGGTTATCTTACGAAACAAAACACAATCGTCGGCAAACAAATGTATCTGAAAAGAAATATCAGAAGTTAGCTCGTTTATATAGATAAGAAAAAGAAAAGGACCAAGTAAGAACCCTTGCCGTACCCCGAACCAATGGTGTTTTGCGGGAACAGGATTATTCGCTGACACGTACTGGAAAGGATTCTTTAGAAATATTTCGAGCCTAGTAAGAAGTTTGGAGTGAAGATTTAGTTGGGGAAGTTTGATAACAATAACCGGCAGCAAGTTGTATCGAACGCTATGGAAAATGAAGAAATATGCAGTGAGCTATTCAAGAATGGCAAAGCATGATGCTGAGTTGGTGTGCGAAACATTCCAGCTCTAAAAATATCGTAATTGCTGTTTTTTTTGCCTTTATAACGGCAATCTAAACTGCGTTTGCTGTATTCTGTTTTTGAAGGGAGGACATTTGCGGCTTGCAAGTCCAATGTCACAGCTGGTTCTACATAAGCCAGCTGTACTATTGGCAACAATGAACGCAACACGGTATGAACTTACACAAGGGGCACCATAAGGCGCCGTTTTGGGTCCCACCTTGTACAGACCTTTCCAACAGAAACCTCAAACCCACGTAATACGCCGCTACGTCAGCTCCGGTAGCGAGGGTACTGGACAAAACCATTGTTGCACGCTAGATCTTATCTGTTGGTAGCTGACATTGCTGTACCCCTGTGCACGTGTTTCCTAGCGATTGAAACAGTTTTCGTGTTTTCGATGGGGCTGTTCATGCCATACAGTTCTGCCAGCTGTACAGGGCAGCACTGCGCTGCATACGCAGATCACAACAAAAAAAAGGAATAAAAGGGACCCACATTTATTGCAGAAAAAAGTGAAAGCGGGACACCCTATGAATGTTGCTCGGGCACAGTTCTGCGGAACTCGCGGTGCGGACTAAAAAAGTGCGGCTGCAATTTGTATTTACAGCTTGGTTCCTGCGGACCCAGATTAGAGGCAGCGTCGGCGCACGCTAAATATCCCCAGGTGGTCAAAATTAATCCGGAGCCCTTCCCCCACCGCACACCTCCCCTCAGCGCCTGCGTTGCGTCAGTGCGTTAATCCCTACAATCAATCATTTGATGCAGCATTCATCACGTGGAATATACTGTAAATATTTCACGGCAATAGAATCGTTTCGTCGGCGCACCGAACACCCCGAACGCAACCCTGTGACTATTCTTCGCATCGGAGTGTGTTTGCGAGGGGTAAATTTTCCTGTTACTAAACACACACAAAATTTTGTGCACGAGCAACATCCCAAACCTTAGCTTTTACGTAATCATGCGCATTCGAAGACTCGCACTTTTTATGCCCTAGAAACCACCGACTTTGGTCTATAGGAAATAGCACAACACATCTGCAGCTCCATGTAAAGCTACTGAAGAATTTCGTTAATGCAGGAAGCATCGCATCAGGATAGATGCGATTTCTTAGGCTCCTTGATGGGTTAGGCTCCTTAGCCACCTAGAAAACACCGTGCAGAAGAGAAAAATTAATGGTTTCAAATAGCACCGCGTTTTTAAAGGACAAATAGTACGCGATACAAACCATTGCTAATACCGTATACGACAGGGCTTATTCTGTTGAATCCTGAGCGACTACGAATGGAAACGCAAAACCCAGTAATGCGCACGATGACAGACTGTTTACAACAAACAGCGCTAAACCCCCAGCCAACAAAAAAAACAATATGTAAGCATTGAATGTACACACCTAATAATGATCACACTGTCTTGCGGTTTGTTTCAGAACTATTGACTGTCGACGTTTTTCACATTGGTTGGTAAAGAAAAATGAACACGATGATAACCAGTACATGAGAAGAATTATGTGCACTGACAATCG
>JABSTR010002986.1:0-35367 GCA_013339765.2 Haemaphysalis longicornis | reverse complement strand
TTGTACGTAAATGAAAATAATTTCGAACGAAGCCCTGCACGACCTGTATTTATTATAGCCAAATCAAAAAAGCACTGACGATTTCTGTACTACCTAATGTGAAATTTGTGCGCAGCGGGAAATGCCGTCTTCTCGGTCAAAGCGCATATCTGGCGCGTCTCCGGAAGTGATCTGGTTACCTGCGTCCGCACGATGGCGCGTGCCATCACGGAGCGCGTCGCCGCCGCCCGCGAGCGTGTTGTTGCAAGTCGTGTTTGAACCTCCCGCGAAAATATCTCGTGGTTCGGATGAGTCACGCAAGGAGGAACAGCGGCTGGTGAAAGTGTGAGTTGGAGGCAGGGAGAAAGATGATGCCATAGCAGCTCGTGCTGCCCTCCCCCTCACACTTTCGCCAGGTCTTCAACGAGCACCTCGTGCGGGCTCAGCATAGTGCCCTCCCCATATCGCTTTCGACACACTTTCCTCTGCCGTTTTCTTTCTGTCTCCGCTCGCTCGGTTATAACACTGTTTCCATCGCAGCAGCCAAACCTCAGTACCGGCTGCCGAATTGCTTGCGCTCTGAACTGTTTATGACGGCACAAAGACGGAAATCGTTAAACGCAGCCGTTAAATTGTCTTATTAAGGTGCTGGAGTAATGATCTATTGGTTGAGTTGAACAAGAGCACCGCTCACATTCGTGTTGAATAGCCGCTCTCGCTTGCTCGACCCTGTATGCAGTGGAACGGGTATGAAAAGGAACTCTTGAAATCTGAAAATAATGATTAAAAAGTTCTTTTCTCTTACTGATGCCATTTATTTACGGAACAACAAAAACAGACACAAATAATAAACGCGAGAGTCGACGATTATTCAAAAAAATTAATCCGGTCTTACATGAGGCATGTTTGTTACAACTCTAGCAACTCCTGATATACACTGATATTACTCTAGTTGTTCGATCATAACGTCCCAACATGGCCAAATGCACTTCCAGGCATTTAAGAAGATTTTCAAAAGATATTTAGCAGCTGAACTACAATTCCATAGAACAAAAATTTAGAGCCCGTCGGGCCTGGAATTTTAGTGGATGAGGAAATACAGATCCGCAGTAATGTCTCGCCGTTGGTATTTCAGTATAAGAGCGGTTACTAACAAAGGCTCGTTCGATGCTCAACCAATGAGTTTAAAAAGAGTTGGTTCTGGTATTCTACTAGAAACAGAAATGCGACTGCACGTTTGAAATAATATGATAGGACGCGGAACATAACCAAAGAAGCACTGCGAACTTTCTAGAAACAATAGCAACTACCACCATCTCCAGATTTTTTTATTAAAAATTGTGTCCCTTGCACTGCGTCCCAGTACACTACGGCGAGCGGTTGTTTTCTGGGAGTTGATATAACTATAGCACTAGGTTGAACACACTGTAGTTCCTAACAGCCAATGAAAGCTGCTCGGTAACATGAATAACGATCTCAAACTGTACTCTAAAGCGAAAGTTGAGGCTAAATAGTGTTCATACAGCAGCCGATATTTCAAAATAGGTATTGAAAAATAGGAATTTGGAGATATTTATAGCCAGTTAGCCATAAGCGCTAAAATAGCCATTTACAGGCATCATAAAAACCCAGTTACCGCCCTTTTTAACCTCCAATTCATGTTCGTATATCAAGTGGCGCGATAGGAACGAAATCAACAAAATACGTGTGTGCCTAAAATACAGTCTCCACTGATTAGGGTAGAGTGAAAATAGATCAATATTTTTATGAAACTCTATGGAATCCCCGCAAGTGCTCTGCATTGTAACTGCTCCATGGCGGTCTATACTTGCTTGCTCTATTTTACCCCTTCACAGAAAAACTTGTGGGAATGTGTATTACAAGTATTTCACGTCAACTGACGATCCACTCACGTTTTTTTTTTGGACGTAGAGTCAAAAGAACGTCATTGGTCAAGTGTGGCTGCCGGCCGTGGAAAGCGGCCTCAACTTCGATGCTTGAAATTAATGAGCTTTTGACCGGAAGCCGAACATGAATGTTCGGTTCCAGGAGCTTGCCAATTCTCTAAAAGCAACTGCCGAATTGCCAGGCTGCTTTGTAACACTACACCGACTGCGACACAAACACGTCGGCTGATGTAAAGTCCGCATAGTGTGACTGGCTCACCGACCGAAGACACCAACAAAACCGGTCGCCCGACTGGTCACCCGACGCGTCGTCGGGAGTCGACCGAGAAGCGAAAACTGCGGCCCGACAACACTCGTGCCGTAAAGGATGCGGCTCTATTTTGTTAGTTTCTGGGGTGTAACAAACTCAGTAAGGTCGAAAAAGCCCATACAACTCAACACTAGCGCTAATGGGATCCGTATTGGGATCCTAATGGGATCCGTATCGGAAGCAAAAGCTTCCGACGCTTCGGCCGTGCTCTTCGGCGACGTGGCGACGGCGATCCTAATGGGATCCGTATCGGAAGCAAAAGCTTCCGACGCTTCGGCCGTGCTCTTCGGCGACGGCTGCAAACTGCACATGCGTGTACGATCGGCTCACCTGTGAAAAATATAAGGGCAGTTTCGTGCAGAAGATGATTTACGTAGGGTAATTTGTGTAATGAGGGATCAATATTGGCCAACGTTTTTATCGTAAAACGTAAAACCAAAGTACGGCAAGCACTATCCCCTGTTTTTTCTTTATTACTTTTTTTTGTTACAAATGAACATGCGTTCACGCCGGATCAAAAACCACCGCCCATATTTTGGTTTGCTGAAAGATTTAAAATAAACAGCGGATGTTGACAGCTCTTCCAATAAACATAACTATTCCAGTTCAGGCTCCAGCAAACGATACACTTGAAGTACACTGGTTACACTTTGTGAGAAATACTTGCTCACCGTCATAGCATTCACATCGCAGCGGCGCACGGCCATACGGGAGCGCCAAATTTCGTGCAACTTTAGGATCATTATCATGTCGTACGGTAGTTCATCCTTTTCCACTGCCAAGAAACGTATCCCATGCGGCGTTACAGGAAGATATTTCTTTCTCGTTCTCTGTAAAAAATTCTAGAAAAAGATGGCGTCCCAGCACTCTGTGAAAACGTGTTCAATGCTTTCGGGTTTTTTGCGCAAAGTGCACGTTGAGGACCAGCCAAAGAAAAACCTTTTTCCCTCCATCTATGTGCCAACAAAAAGTGTGCCTTGTGCAGCTTAAAAAAAAGGTGCAGCTTAAAGAAAAATGGCGGGGTCTATCATATTTTTCACCCGCGACAAAACATCATGGCCACCACCTGCCCCATACAATGAACGACACAGAGGTACTGGAAACAGCATTTCGTTCAAGTTTTTCGCTAATCCCATACAAAAATATTGTATGGTCGGCTATAGAAAATCCTTTTTATGGTCGGCTTTAGCTATTTGGCCCAATATTCTTTAGACGTTTCTATGGGTGTCTTTAGCGAATCGTATCGCCATTCCTATGGGTGTCTTTAGATAGTCGTATCGACATTCCTATTGGTGTCTTTAGGTTCTTCTATAGCCGGTTCTATGGTTGTCTTTAGGTTCTTCTATAGCCGGTTCTGTGGTTGTCTTTAAATATTGGTATCGACATTCCTATGGGTGTTTTTAGCTTCTTCTATAGCCGGTTCTATGGTTGTCTTTAGCTATTCGTATCGACATTTCTATGGGTGTCTTTAGCTTCTTCTATAGCCGGTTCTATGGCTTTCTTTAGGTCTTCTTTCGATATCGCTATGGCTATAGAAGAAGCTAAAGACACCCATAGGAATATCCATAGAAATGGCTAAAGACAGCCATAGAAATGTCTAAAGATATTTGGGCCAAATAGCTAAAGACAACCATAAGAAGGATTTTCAATAGCCGACCATACGATATTTTGCATGGGCTGCAGCCAGAAGAGAATCGCCACTACTTGAAACACAGCGACAGCAGCAGCCTCTGGGAAATTATTAACACGCTGCCATGCCGGCATATAGCCTTGCGGATCTCTAGAACTTCTCCTGTGGCACTTAGGTTGTGTGGCTATCTGCATTCTGTAATATATGCTCCATGAACACTTCAGCGATATAGGGGGAGTGCAAGGTTGCGACTGCAAACACGTCGCCAGTTTTCATACACGAAAGGCTTAAACAAAGGCAAACAAGAAGAGCAAAACCAAAGGGTTTATTCAACCCATTCATTACATAAATTGCTACTATCTACGCTACTTCGCCGCCAGTAAACTGTTGTTCACATACGCCGATCGAAACACACAGCACACGCATTCCAACACTCTGGCTCACGCTTACGTCATTCGCTCGACAGCCACACTACGCGGCACATTTTCCACGAACGCCCACCGAGACACATATACCTACAGGTGCTGGGTAGTCCACAGAAAATAGAACACTCAGAAGTCGTTCATTTCACTCAGTACTCAATGCACGAAGTTGCAAGTATGGTGGCTAAAATGGAAATGCACTCCTAATTAAACAGTGAAGACGGTCGCACATAATGCAATAATAAAAAACGTTTTCCAAGTCCGTTCAATTAGTTCCTTGTACGTTTTCTCAGTTCGCGAAAAAATAATTATATTTGTCTCATCACCGCGGCGAAATCTTCACTTCTGTGTACATTGCAATGCCCATGTGGTGCAGGGTAGCTTGGAAACGTATTCTTGAACACCAAAAAAAGTCCTGCATTTCTCGCACAATACAGCCTCTTCAGTTCGTAAGATCACTCACCCTGTTGTTTTGCGTACGATGAAATTCCTGTCGCGGTATCGCAGGTATCCATTTTCGCATGACTTCGGGTTGATGTTGAATTAATCGTAACACTGTCACCGTAAACACCGAAATTTCCGACAGCGAAAAGCGGCACATTTGCTTGGCGTCACACCATCAACACGAACACATTGCAGTCGAGTCGTAAATTTCCAACATTAGGCAACACGTGCCATGCCCGCGCACATGAGCAAGGAGACGAGATGTGGCTGACTGAGTACATCCTGGTATAAGCAGGTCCATCGCGCTAGCAAATAGTGCGGAGATACGTGCCCATCTTTCAACCTTTTCTAACTTGTTTTCTGGTAATGATTTTATTTGGCAAATTCAACATCGCTTAACATTTTG
Organism: Haemaphysalis longicornis; assembly: GCA_013339765.2. Lineage (NCBI taxonomy): Eukaryota > Metazoa > Arthropoda > Arachnida > Ixodida > Ixodidae > Haemaphysalis > Haemaphysalis longicornis. The sequence continues at coordinate 30,269 of JABSTR010002986.1, read as the reverse complement.
TTTTCTTCATCCGAAAAAAACTATATCTGTTATCAGTACTCAGGGAAAATTTTCTGCCACTATTATTGCTGCGCGCACGAATACTAACACAGCACGGAACGCCTGACCCTCTTTTTCACGAAAACTTCCCTTCGCACGACCGGGCTACAGCGTCGACGCGCGCGGCACTCACGCCGCACCTCCCCGGCCGGTCGTGGTCCCCTCTACCTTTTCAACGCTTCCCAGAACTTCCTTTCCCTGCCTCCTTCGGTCCAGCTTGGGTCGCTCTCCCCCTTTCTCAATGACTAATTTCAAAGTGAGCTCCGCGGGAGAAGGAATGCGGTTGTTCGCAGATGCCACCATATTTCTGACTGCGCCCGCAGGAACGGGGGCCGCGAAAGTTCTTTCCAATTTGCTTCGACGCTGAGAAGGCCGTTTTCAGAGAAGCCCGCTTTTTCACTTGACCGCGGCAGCGAAGGGCCGCAAAGGAAGAATTCTCCGAACTTATACGTCTTTCGGTCGACGTTCATTCGCAAGCTTTGCCGACGCACAGTATCCAAAGTTGCAACCTGAATTTGAGCGTTAATCTGTCTGTAGCTGCCTTTAATCGTACTTTTCCCGTATTGTTGGTATATTAGGTACCTAACGTTATTGAACAAAAACGTTCATAAAACTGGCTGATGACCCTCATTATCGTTATTCAGTCTGTGTTGTAGATGTAGCTAAGTAAATCATGAGTGTATAAATTACGCGTCATAAGTCATATTGGAACCAGCAGAGTAGAATTTAATGGTTCGCTCGAATTATACCTTTATAGGCTAACACTTTTATTAGCGGCTGGAGACTTAGATGCTTATGTCACTATGTAGTTAGCTAAGGAAGCTTTTATGAATACAAGCCTCTAAATTCTGCGCCAAACGCTTTCCTAATTCCGGCTAAATGCTGCTTAATTGTCACACGTCTAAAGGTTTACAGTTATATATTGCGCTGTAGCCAGCCGCAGAAACTTTTATGGGTGCCTCTCTTTAACTTTAGGGCAGATTCTCTCTAATAGCTGGCAGAAGACAGCTGAATGGTTCCAATTATGTAGACTTAGAGCTAGACAACGGCCTATATCCAGCCAAATGAGCTTTTATGGCTTTCTCTTTTTAGTTTTAGGACGAATTCTTTTCAATAGCTGGCAAAAGACAGCTATATGGTTTTGAGTCTGTAGAGTTCGAGCTAAACAACGGCCTATAGCCAGCGAAATGAGCTTTTATGGCTTTCTCTCTTTAGCTTTAGCACGAACTCTTTTCAATAGCTGGTAAATGACAGCTGAATGGTTTCAAGTCTGTAGACTTAAAGCTAAACAATGGTCTATAGCCAGCCAAAAGAGCTTTGTCGCGGCTGGCCTATAGAACTAAAGCCATAGGTTTTTCTTTAGCTGGCTACAGTAGCCTGAATAGCTGTGACTCTATAGACTAAACACACTAGGATGTTCTATAGTCGTCTAAAGAGAATTGTAGGGTTTACATTCTTTAGTGCAGGATGCATAAAAGCTTCAATAACTGGCTATAGCCTAATTTATGCACTTTTATGGGTGACCATAGGGACCCATAGGCGGCCATAGCTCACCATACATTTTTCTATAGACGCGCATAAGGCATTTTGGTATGGGATGTTTTCCTCGATACTTGAGAAGGCCTTGTTGCTGGGCGAGTTGGTGAGATGTTTGCGACATGGTTTTAGCGCTACAAATGGACGAACACAAGAAAGAGGACGGGACAGGCGCTAACTAACAACTGGTTCTATTGCCATGACGTGCAACGAAATATATAGGAAAAGAAAGAAGCAAGATGCGCAGAAGAGCTGTGCGCAGAACTTCACTAACCAATGCAGGAGGCTAAGAAGGGTGGTGTCAAACCAACTCATCTCGCAGGCATACAGAGATATAGACGTGTCGTTTACACAGCCGCCTCCTTTTTTATGTAATCGGCCTCTATAACTTCACTGGCTGTTTGGTCCCGACTTCTGCCTTGAATTTTGGCCTGGCGAAACATCGGCTGACACGTTGTGCATTTATTGCAGTGAGACGAAAGGTGGGCCCCATCAGCTTTTTTAAAATTTTGAGCATGCTTCCTTAACCGGTCATTAAGGCAGTGGCCGGTTTGCCCTATGTACTACCTCCCGCATTTCAGCGGAATCTCGTACACTACTTCTTTTGCGCAGTGCACATACGGAGTGGCATGTTTCTTTGAGAAACCAGCCTTTTTCCCTGCCGGCGTGGTTGTGCGTAGGCAAAGCTGCGCTAGCTTGTTTGTCGCGGAAAAAACCAGCGGAACACCATGCCGATTTTCAACCTTTTTTAGGTTGTGTGACACCATGTGCACATACCGTACAAAAAGTTTAGGTTTTTGGTGTACACTTCCGCATCTGCGTTTTTTACTTTTGGCGCTTAACTGTTTTTCACAGGCTTAGTTTGCATATCTAATTCGCGATTCATTTTCTGCGTGACTTTGAGGAGCAACTACCTTTGTTATGAAAAATTTCGTTCGGAACATCGAGTGGCTTCTAGAAGCCAGAAAATCAATTTTACTTTGCCTGCATCCGTTTATCGAACATGCGGTAGCATGGTGCACTGTAAGGCCTTCTCTGTTAGAGGAGGTTAAGCTTCCGCTGGCGTACGCACTAATTTATGTGCATATTCTACGTGCTACAGAGGTCTTTTCGCCGGGTTATACATAACATCCGTATTATCACTGCCGCGGCGGTAGCGAACACAGCTCTTTTTTCTTCTTTTATGTGATCCAACAAGAAGTTGCGGAATACACACAGTACAAGCAGCGAACACGCGAGTATGCACGGATGGCTTCAGTAGCGGGAGCGGCGCAACGATACTGCAAGTTTGACCACAGAAAGAAAGAGATCCCGGGCGGAGAGGCGAAGTGGCTGTGGGTCTTCGCGCGGTCATCGGCGTGGTGTGACAAGCGCGTCGGCCGACAGCGCGCAGACACGGACGCACCGCCGATTTCTCGCCGACGCAGATGGTTGGCCAACGGTCGGCGTCGGCGCGATGTGACATGGCCGACGACAGCTCGCTGACACGGTGTTGGCCGACCAAATCGGCAGATGATCGGGCTTGTGTGACCACGCCTTTGGTAGTCCGCGCCTTGTGTGTGTCTCTCCTGCTCTGCGTCCCGTTAGTTCACGCTGTTTGTCATGTTTTTAGCGAGAAACCTACGCCTCCGTGTCGCTCGTCACGTGGGGAACACAAGACTTGTTGAGGGCGTTGGTGAAGCAGGTTGTCGGAACTGAGCATTTCACCAATTTGGTGCGGGCAGAGTTAAATGGCAACATGGGTGAGTAACACCAACGAAACGGGTTGTCTGAAAACGTGAAGCTGATGTCCAATAACTTCAATGCATATGAAGCAAACTCAGGCACTCGTCGAACACTGCCAGTGCTACTCGTTTCTAAAGCTAGATGCATCCCTCCGAAGTACAAACAAAAATTGATAGATTGATTGATCGATCGATCGATCGATCGATTGATTGATTGATTGATTGATTGATTGATTTGATATGGTGATAAACGCTCGGAAGCTACACATTGGTGCCGTAGCGGAGACTCCGGATTATTTTCACTACCTGGAGATCTTTAACGTGCACCGAAATCTCGAACACAGCGAAAAAATCGTCCACGGACTTGGTTGGTTGGTTGGTTACCTCCTACCATGGCACATACCGACGCGGGGGATTGGCCAAGAAGCTTTGTACCTAATGAGGATGTGATCTAATTTATTTTAGATCTCAGAATTTAGAAAAGAAAATACAGAACAATTTTTAATATGTACATTATGAAAGTAGAGACAGACAGACAGACAATGAAACACAGCACGACATACAGAAAGCAGACATACAGCAGACATACACCATGAAAGTAGAGTTAGGAAGAAAAATTAAATAAATGTGAATGTTTAGCTGGCTAGCAGGAAAACCGGCCTGTCGCCGCAACATAACAGTGAAGGGCGGACAGAACATCCCTGTGGCAGACTCCTAGGGCGGAAGCGCCTAGTGACAGAACCTCGGAAGTAGACAGCGGAAGGTGGATGCGCCTAAACGTTGACTCCAGAGGCTTTCGTCACATTGGGGAAAAGCGGCGGCAATTAAACAGGAAATGATCTATATTTTCCACTTCGTCACTGAAAGGGCATTGGGGAAATGGAGCCAGATCAGGTTTATAAAGATAAAAATGTATTTGGAGAATTTTGCACCGAAGTTTAGTGATTGCTACCTCGCATAGCCTTGATTCACAAAACATCGGCTTCCATGCATGGCGAAGGTGGCTATAATCTCTAGAAAAGATAAGGGCGTCTTGCCGATAAGTCTGGATAGTTGTGAATGTCTAAATCTAACCCCCAGTAGAAAGCTATCATTTGGATATTGCCCGACCACAGGGTCACCAAGAGACATACTGGCTAATTGATCATCTCATGAGATTCCTGCATGTATGAGATTCCTACATGTCCTGGAACCCACACTAGCCTAACCTCACAAAGCCGATGTGAGAAAATCACCCGATTGTGCGGATAATTGAAGAATATTTTTCGAATGGTAATGCGGAACACACACAGAAGGAGTCAGATAGAATAACAACATGTGAAAATCTATGCTGAAGTTTTTGAAGGGCCAAAATTATTGCCAATAATTCTGCCTGGAGAATAGGTGTGTAATCAGGTAACCCAATTGAAAGGGCCAATTGACGGACTGGGAAATATCCCGACTCCTGCCTTCTCATCACTTTGTGAGGCATCAGTAGCAATGACGACATGGGAATGAAGGGTTGACAAATGATCCTCCAGCAATCCAGGAAGAAGACGAAGATCGGCTCAACCGGCTGGTTGTTCTTGCTGCTCTGGAGTTATTCTTCGTTTTGTACTTGTTCCTCTTTGCTGTGACCTGAAATCCTTCGCGCTTGCCTTCTTACAAGCACCCAGCGACTTCACAAGGGCGGACGCCCCGTGTCAAACGGCTTCAGCGAAGCTGCGTGCGGACCCCTGCAGCTCAGCAATGTGCCGTCATCGCCTGCGCTTCAGGCTGTCCATAATGGACGGAAAACAACCAGGGCCTGGCCGCTCCAAGCGGACCCTACCAAGGTACTCCGCAGTTTCGCATGAATCCACTCCCGATGATAACCTGGAAAGCCCGTCAGCTCCTAAAAAGCGTGCTACTGACCAAGAGAACCGCAAGATCGGAACGTTTGCTCTGACGCTACTGACATGGAAGTAAACCAAGGCGACTTTACCCTTGTCACTTACAAGAAAAAAGCGAGCCGCCGGGATTCCCGTTGTACTTTGAACCAACTGAAGGTTATAGTTTGTGGAAAGCCAACCCCAACGTATTGGCGTCAGAAGTCGTGGCGACGGCACAAGAAAAAGTTTTAACACATCGCCTGACCAAGGATGGTAGGCTTATTGTGACCGTGTCGTCCCTAGCTGCAGCGAACCGACTTCTACATGTCTCCACCCTTGCTGGTGTACCAGTCGAGGTGCGCGTGCCACGATCGTACATGGCAACGTATGGAAAAATCCTAGGTGTGCCCCTTGAGTACACTGATGAGGCACTAGGGAATTACCTTAGAGACCAAGGAGTTATCTCTGCCCGTCGGCAAGTCACCTACATACGAGATGAAAATCAAGTCATTGCTGAGACCCGCCGACGCTCAGTCATCTTGGAATTCAAGCCAGGTTCACCTCTGCCAGCTCGGGTGTTTCTTGGCTTTAACAGCTGTCCCCGTAGAAGAGTACACCGGATCTGCTACACAGTGCTTCAAGTGCCAGAAGCACGGCCACATCGCCAGGAACTGCAGAGGAAAACTTCGCTGCAAAATATGCTCTGGGACCACCCACACAAGGACTGTACGTCGCGCAATCAACCCCGATGCGCAAACTGTGGCGGCCCGCACTCCGCGTCGTATGGAGCTTGCCCGAAGAAAAAGGCAGCTACTCTTGCACGCAGTGTCGAGCAAGTACAAGGCAAAGCTCCTTCCCGACGTGAGCCACCCATCAAAACCCAGAAGTTGTGTTTTCACCTGCGATTGTGGCTTCAAATGACCCTCCGCTTGAGGGCGAAGCTCTCACAAGCAAGTCCTACGCGCAGGCCACACGGGATCATCAAACAACCACAATTAATCATGCCTCACCTGATGTACGCTCACAGGACCAGACTCCACCTCCACTCGACGTCCCCGTAGGGAACGTGGACAGATGGCAGCTCAGCCCGCGCAGCCTGACATTACTGGCATACTCATCCCCATGCTTTTGCGGCAATCAGGGCACTGCTGCGCGCCAACCCCTCCTATGGCCATATCCCCGAGGTAGAAGCGGTACTGTCTTTGGAACCTTTCGTGGCCTCCACATCATCATCTTCGCGGCATCGTTCTGGAGCCCAACAAAGTTGATGGCATCGGAGACCCACCGCCTGAAACCGCTTATTAACGCAAGTCTCAAAAGTTTAACAATTTCCAATGAATGCACGTGGCCTACGCTCGAAACTAGCTGATTTCGGCCAGCTTGTGCGGACATATTCAATTTCCGTTGCATTATTATATCTGAATCTCGAGTTGAAGAACATTTTAAGTTAAAGAATTATCAATTGCTTCATTCGCAGCGCTTAAACGGCCCAAGTCGACTTTTTATTGCCGCCCGTCATGATGTGCCAGTAGCAAGCGTTGCTGTGCCTGCTCATGAATCCGAAGAATACGTCTGCGCGAAAACCAGAATTGGTACCCAGTGCTTCACTTTAATTGCTGCTTACATAGAGCCAAGCAACCACTTTGACGCCTCGCGGCTAGAAAATATTATTACTGGCACGTCCCCGCCTTATCTAATTTGTGGTGACTTTAATGCGCATCATGAGATCTGGGGCAGCGCACATACAAATTCCCGGGGAGCGCGGCTAGCCGAGCTGCTGATCAAGTACTCTGTTCAGCCTCTTAACGACGGCAGCATCACTTACATGAAAAACGAGAAAGTGAGCAGCTGCATTGACGTCTCTTTTATTTCAAGCAGCTGGGCTGCAAAATTCTTCTGGTGCACAGACCTGGAAACAAGGGGAAAGCGACCACTACCCAAGTTTTGCTTTCTTACCTTGACAAAGACGCGCTCCCGAGAAGGAGCGAAGGTCAAGTGCACTAACTGGGAGGCCTATGAAGAGAGCGTGGGTCATAGCATTACAGCATCAACTAGCGATGACGACATAATTCCTATAATTGCTCGCTGCCTGCGGGAATCATCGCGTGTTATGAAAAGGCCTACAAATGTCAGAAATGATGAGGAGTATGAGAGGCTACGAGCCATTCGCAGGCGTGCAGAGCGCAAGGCTCGACGTACCAAAACTTTGGAAGACATGCAGCACGCACGTAGGGCGCAGAGACACGTGAGGCGCCATTTAGAGAAGTTAAACAGGCAGCGATGGCAAGAGTTTTGCGCGAAATTGGATGTTCGCAAGCCTTTGTCGCACATCTGGCGTGTAGTAAAGGGCATGCGTAACAACATCTCGCAACTACGCCCATTCAGCGCGCTGTCATTGCATGAGAATATTCTCAGAGAGAAGCCGCTGAAGAATATTGCAAGCTGCTGTCCGCCACCACATCCGCAAGGACGCGCCCACAGTTCAATTATTTCCGTCCCCCTCCAGCTGCTGTGCCTGCGTTAGATCACCCGTTTCTCGATACAAGAACTTAATGCGGCTATTTCCGATGTCAAAAAACGCTCTTCTCCTGGTTACGATGAAATTACTTATGAGGCTATTTCGCATTTATCACACCACTCTCGCTTGCGTCTCTTGGAGTACTATAACGCTACGTGGCTGCATGGAATCGTTCCTCCTGATTGGAAGCTAGCGAAGATTACTTCCGTTCTGAAGCCTGGAAAGCCCCGACACGTTATGACTCTTTTCGACCGATTGCCCTACTCAGTTGCATTGGAAAATTAATGGAAAAAATGATATTCAAAAGGATGAATTGGTATGTCGAAACCAGGAAACTTTACCCCCCTGAAATGAACGGCTTTCGACAGAATCGATCGGCCATTGAACAACATAATTGCACTCGTATCATCTTTAGAAGAAGAACTAAATTCTGGCCATATCCCAACTGCAGTGTTTTTTAGACATCAAGATCAGCATTTGACTCAGGTTTACCATGATGCTATCCTAGCATCTCTTATTGCACTCGCTTAGGAGGGAGGCTATATGCATGGATTGCGAACTATCTCGACGGGACGGAAACTTTTCATGTGCACAGAAGAAGGCCCCACACCATGCTACGACGTAAATAGAGGCGTCCCTCAAGGAGCATTTTAAGCCCGAAGCTGCTGTTTAATCTTACGCTTATTCACCTTAAAACGCGTTCTTTCCCCGGGGTGTCAAAGTCACACTCTAGCGCAGGATGATATCTGTGTTTGGAGTGCTTCAAGATCGCGTCGGATTCACACAGCAGAAGCTGCAAAGAAGGCTCTTTCAAGGAATAGGCGGCATACCTGGCGCCGAGAGGACTCCATCTTCCTCACGAAAAAAACGTGTCGGCAATTGGCGTTCACCACCCGCAGAGGAAATGGACCGATAACCCTCCTAATCCTCAGTGGCCGAGCCTCCTAGCAGGTACGTCGCACCCCAAAGATTACCTTGGCATTAGTCATAGACCAGAAACCTCTCCTGGTCCCCAGAAGTAAAAAGATTACGCACGCGAATTTTAGCAGCATCCCAAATTATTGGATATCTTTGTGGCACTCGCTGGGGCAGTGATTGTCGCTCTGCGGTGCTCCTCTTCAAGGCATATGTTGATGGTATCTTGCGATATAGCCTGCCCGTCCTGCAGACACTGTCCCCGACAAGCAGAAAACAGCTGGAAGCGGCAAGGAACAACTGTCTGAGGAAGTGCCTTGGCCTCCCTGCAGGCTCGTCATGTTGTGGGACCCTTGCAGAAGCTGGCTGCCTGCCCATGGATGTTACGGCTTCAAGAGACGCTACGAAATTACTTGAGGTACAGACTACATGCCACAACCCATTTCCTGGCTCGCAGTGCGGATCAAGACGCTTCAGCTTTGGACGAACAATAAGGGCAATTGATGCTTCCGTGCCAAATCAAGCACCGCAGACCATGCCACTGGGTTTTCCGCCATGGACTTTGTCCCCTGTTACCATAAAACATTCTATACCTGGAATTGATTAAAAAAAGCGCATATCCCAAACTGTCCTACTTCAGGTTACACTTGCCCATATTCAAAAATTTTACTCCGCAACGACCCATATTTTTACAGATGGATCGGCAACATCTGAGCGCAGTTCTTCAGGAGTTTTTATTCCGTCAGCTAACAAATCACTGTCATGCCGGCTTGAGCGAGCGACTTCGTCCACGCTAGCTGAACTTTATGGAATTAAAGAAGCCATCCGGTACATACTTCCTCAGCCACCGACACACTGGACCATATTCACAGACTCGAAAGCCGCCCTACAAAGCCTCCGACGTGCTAGCTGCTTCAGCATCCACGACCACATCCAGCGCGAAGTAAAATACCTGCACCATCTCGCTTACGCTGCTGGCCATCGCGTAACCTTTCAGTGGCTCCCTGGACACTGTGGTGTCCTAGGAAATCAGAGAGCAGATGAGGCTGCACGCAGGGGCCTAGAAATGAAAAAAAAAAGAAAGATTTTCTTTACAAAAAATGATGCCTCAACTATGACCAAGGCCCTAGCTCTAGCAGAAAGAACCCGCTTATGGACCCTTCCGGAACATCATCATGATTTCTGTACTCAATTGACCCACAGATAAGACTGAGGCTGTCAGAACGACTACCTCGCCGGCGGGAAACACTGTTTCATAGACTGCGACTTAATGTGGCGTTCACTAATGCCTACTTACATCGCATAGGCCAAAGTACAAGCCCACATTGCGACAACTGTGGCGCCCCCGAAACCGTCGAGCATGTCCTGCTAGAGTGCTCCGCCTACATTGACGCAAGGAGTCGGTTAGAGCAAAGGATCACATGTCTCCACCCTGGACCAATTACGCTGAGCCTGCTACTTGGACCATGGCATTCTCCGTCATCTCAACGGAAAGTCCTGGATGCTTTATTTGGGTATCTTGAAGATATTGGCGTCACCGAGACTTTACAGTCCCCCTTAATATGCTACGCCGCATGTCCCTTTATATGACCCTCTCTTTTTTTCCCTCTTTCACCTACTACTCTTCTTTTTACTACTCATCTGTCTTTTCCCCGTTCCCCTTCCTGCAGAGTAGCATGTCGACGTACCCATGTTGGCAAACCTCTCTGCCTTTCCTCCTTTAATAAAGAGCTTCTCTCTCTCTCTCTCCAGCAATCCATTGGGGATTCGGGCTGGCAACATCTTTACATTGGGGGGGGGGGATATAATCAAAGTTTATTTCCACAGATGACACACTAATACAAGGAGCGGGTAAGCCATGACTGTACTAGATCCATCTGGGGTCTCTGGACCACGACCACTGAATGCCTTGAAAAAAATCAGGCCTTAGACGGAAAATAAACTGTGCGTCATGCAGTGGTGACTGAAACAATTTTATAAAGGTTAATACGGTCAATAATTGCAATAATTAAAATTGAACAGTGGAGGAAATCGTGCCTCAAGGTGTAAAATAGGGTTAGCGACATATTTTGGTTACCCCAAGTATAGTCGCAAAGCCATTCTCTCAACGATAAATAGGGGATGTAATTTGTATGCCGAAGAACGAGAAAATAGGACGCAGCCAAACTCTAATACCGGGCGAACATAACTCCAATATATCATTACCAGTGTGTCTCTATGCAACCCGAATTTGTGGTTACATCAGAGGCCGGCGGTATCACTCATGAGTCCACTCATTCAGACACATGTGAGTTTGATTTGGAGTGAGCGTGAGGCTAGTGCGGTATGGTCAGTTTGACATTGAGTGAGTGTGAGTCCGGCTGGGTTTGAGTACGTGTGAGACCGAGTGAGTTGGGAGTAAATTTTTTGTTTTGAGTAGATTTTGAGTTTGAGTACAATATGAGTTGGAGTACAATATGAGTACATTTTGAGTTTGAGTACATTTTGAGTACTGAGTAATTTTCAGTTTTAGTGCATTTTGACTACTGAGTACATTTTGAGTTTGAGTACATTTTGAGTTTGGAGTAGTACATTTTGAGTTTGGAGTACTTTTTGAGTTTGAGTACATTTTGAGTACTCAGTAGATTTAGAGTTTTGATTACATTTTGAGTTTGAGTACATTTTGAGTACTGAGTATATTTTGAGTTTGAGTACGTTTTGAGTTTTGGGTACACTTTGAGTATGAGTATATTTTGAGTTCTGAGTACAAAATGAGTATCCTTTGAGGCAGCTATGGTTGGCGGTTAAGTTTCATGTGTCGCTTTGGGATCGCATTCAGGTTAGCTGCGGGTACGGCAGCATTCGCGATGCGCCTGATCGGTTGGTGTGGAGGTGGCAGGGGGGTGTCTGGTTTAGCGGCTGGGTGTGTGAATAATAATCGACTGGTGAGGTCACAAAAAAGGGTTATCACACCTTTTCCTCTTGGTGGATTCTCTAAGATCGGAGAGGGTGGTGGGAAAAAGCACACGGCGGCGCTTTCTTGCTGGTTGTTAGCCTGCTTCTGCTAACGGTTTGATTAGCTAGGGTAAAAAAGGAAGAGGTGAGCGCCAGGGGGAAGATGCGGCGGCTGTCCCCTCCGCTGTTTCAAATGAGTTGTCAACTGAACTCTGGGTGACGCCCATTTACATAGAATAATGACCGCATTATGAGATAGATTGGGGGAAAATAAAACAGATGTCGCTAAGGGCGTGTAAGGTATTAAAAAAAGTTAAAGGTCCTGATTAACGGAATCACGCGAGGTAAATTAAAAAAATGCTTCCCGTGTATGGTCATCAGGCAGTCATAATAAGCCATAGATTGGGTTACTATTCGAAATGATGCCAGGAGAACGTGTGGGGAATCATACTCACGGTCTAAAGGAGGGGAATCACATGGGACAAAAAAGCGTTATGGTTATATTATGAACTAGTCATGGCTAGTCATAGATTTGGCTAAAATACAAGTTTATAGCGCTAGGGCGTGGGGTGTATGAAATGTAAGGTCTCGATGAGGGGAATCACGTGGGACAAATGCAGAAATACTTCCTGATTATTATCATATGACATAGTCATAATGGGTCATAAATTGGGTTAAAATTTAAAATGATGCCACTAGGGTGTGTGGGGCATGAGATTGAAGGTAGCGATGAGGGAAATCACACGGGACAAAAATGCTGTATGGCTATATCACAGGTAGTCGTGGTTAGTCATTGTTTGAATTACATTCACATTGATGCCACTGGGATGTGTTGGGTATCAAATTAATGGTCTCAATAAGGGGAATCACATTGGACAAATAAAATATGCTTCCTGGTTATAGCCATGAAATAGTCATGGCGAGTCTTATATTGGGTTAAAATTCGGAGTGACCCCGCGCGGGCGTGTAGGGTATAAAATTTGCGATCTTGATGAGGGGAATCACCTGGGACAAATAAAAAGAGGCTCCGTTGGTTTAATCATGAGATATTTATGGTGAGTCATAGATTGGGTTAAAATTCAAGGTTAGGCCGCTAAACCATATGGGGTATCAAATTCAAGGTTTCCATTAGGGGTATCACGTGGGACATATAAATCGTACGTCCTTCTTACAGTCATGAAAGTCATGGGTTAGCCAGATTTGATTAAAATTCTAAATGTACCTGCTAGGGTGAGTGGGATATCTAATTAAATGTCTCGTTGAGGGGAGTCACGTAGGAAAAATATAAAGATGCTTTCTGGTTATAGTTATGAGGTAGTCTGGTGAGTCATAGATTGCGTGAAAATTTGAAGTGACGCCAATAGGGTTGGTTGGGTATCAAGTTAAAGGTCTCTATGAGGGAAATCGCGTGGAATAAATACAGAAATGCGCCTCCTTATCATCATGATATAGTCATGGCTAGTCCCTGATTCAAAGTGATGCCGATAGGGCGTGTAGGGCACCAAAATATTAAGTGCGAATGCACTTTATAAGCGACCCTGAATTCCGTTGACCGCCGTCCGTCCACATAGCAACAGCTACGGGTGCGCGCGCTCCTCGTCTTCCTTGGCAACGGGGGGAGATGGGCGCGCGCTGCCTGGCCGCTGACATGGCACATACCCACGTGGGGGATTGGCCAGGAATCGGGCGTGAGAAGGGCTAATGCACCCGCTTAAAGGAGTACTGACACGAAATTTCAAAGCTGAGACCCGCTCTAGCAATCAAGTACAACGACAACACAAATAGGTGTTTGTGAATAAATGCATCTTTCTTTCTTTGTAGTTGTGTGTGTGTGTGTGATCTCTCTTTCTCGAACATTACCGAACCGCGCAAATTCAACTCCTGCATTCGCACTTTCAGATTCTTCCCCTCGGGGAAATGAGGGGAAATTTTTTTGCCTTGGTGAAGGAATGTGGATCGGATGCAACCATCGGAAATCATGCACTGAATAATGACTAGTTAAGTAAAAAACGTCTTATACAGTGCCCCAAAGAAATATTTGTAGTTATTAATTATTGGAAAGGCATCTTGAAACCGTGGTTTGTTCGACACATTGCAGCACTCAACATCCGTCAACAAGCCTGCGTTCGCATGAAACAGCATAGGAACTAGTGGGTGGTATGCCTCCTAACCACGGTGTAAGAATATTTCTTACACCGTGCTCCTAAGTATGCGCTAAGAAGTAAGTGGATTGGCGCAATCAGCGAATGCCTGTGATCGCGCGCGCGATAATGAAAATTTCCAAGCATGGCTTGCTGCTGTCGGTGCGCGAACGTGTTGACATTTATTACGCGTTCCCATACCTCATACTGAGTTGGTTGTTAAGCAAGGCCATGAAATACTCATTTAACTGTGCAGATCGTAGACGTACATGTTCATAAAAGAAAAATATTTGTCGCCTCGTGACACTATTTTCTGCTGCCAAAGAGGGGCAACCTTTTTGATACGTCAAGATTTCATGGCAGTTTGCTTGTTTAAAAAATTTCCCCGCATTTCCCCGAGGGGAAGAATGTGAAAGTGCGAATGCACGAGTTGAATTTGCGCGGTTCGGTAATGTTCGCGAAAGAGAGATCACACACACACACACAACTACAAAGAAAGAAAGATGCATTTATTCACAGACACCTCTTTGTGTTGTCGTTGTACTTGATTGCTAGAGCGGATCTCAGCTTTGAAATTTCGTGTCAGTACTCCTTTAAGCGGGTGCATTAGCCCTTCTCACGCCCGATTCCTGGCCAATCCCCCACGTGGGTATGTGCCATGCACAGACACCTATTTGTGTTGTCGTTGTACTTGTTTGCTAGAGCGGATCTCAGCTTTGAAATTTCGTGTCAGTACTCCTTTACGCGGGTGCATTAGCCCTTCTCACGCCCGATTCCTGGTCAATCCCCCACGTGGGTATGTGCCATGTCAGCGGCCAGGCAGCGCGCGCCGATCTCCCCCCGTTGCCAAGGAAGAGGAGGAGATTCCTGGCCAATCCCCCACGTGGGTATGTGCCATGTCAGCGGCCAGGCAGCGCGCGCCCATCTCCCCCCGTTGCCAAGGAAGACGAGGAGCGCGCGCGCACCCGCAGCTGTTGCTATGTGGACGGACGGCGGTCAACGGAATTCAGGGCCGCTCATAAAGTGCATTCGCACTTAAAAAAAACTTTAGCGTTTCAATGGCAGGTGGGAACCGCGAACAGCTACTACCTGACACGACCGGGCGTTCTCTACCACCGCGGCGCTTTTATTTCGCTTAAGGCCCACCTTTACCGCATACCCCAGCTGCAGCATAGGTGTCCGGATGATTTTTGTTGGCTTCCGATCGATTACAATAACAGAACATACCTCCAGAGAACAAAAACGTGCGATACGGATTGAACATGAGGGTGAATAAACAGTGCTTCCAGAAGCAGCGCACGACTGTACGTATCCTGGCAAATTTGTCTGTGTCTTTCCTGTGTCTTTCCGATTCAGCACGACGACCAATTCGCGGCGGCACTCAAGAGGCGCAGGAAATTCGCGCAGCGAATAGATTCCCCACATGCAGACACTTCTTTTGTCGTGGTTTTGTCGTGGTGCACTTCACACGTTTGCTCAATGAGCCCTTTGCCCTAACGCTGATAATTGGTGCAGCCAACAACGGCGTACTCACGCCCGGACGACTACCTCCTGCACATCTCCAAGTAAAGGGAATGACGGCAACCTGCCCACAATTGAGAAAATAAACATGAATTGGGGATGAAAAGTCGGCCATTCTGCTTGCTCGGTTAAACGTAGCCTCACAAGCAACCCCCGTCAGGACAAAGCGCTTGTGGGGTGGCCCGCCGCCTCAGCGCGTTGGGGACGAAATTTATGGGCAGATCAGACACCTCTCAGAATATTTGGAAGTTGTCTTTAAAGCTCTGTTGAAGTTGTCACTGCTGACGTTCCGAATAAATGACACCGATTTTCGATGCCGCCTGGACGTCTGATATCCACGCGTTGCACGGAGAAACAGCGTGAGACTGCGACGTCGTCTGCTCGCCCCGCAGTATCCCCGATTCCCGCCAGGTGGTGCCTCGATCATTATAAAATGGCCGACCCGGCAAAATTCTGGTCTATACAAGTTTTAGAAGCGCGCTACAATGAGCAGTGGGTGGCTGCGGATGTTGATCCTTCCCGACATTAAAAAAACGTTTCCCCGATTTCCCATTTCCATCTTGCCCCTGTGGATGTTCACCAGCGTTGTTTTGGTGGCCACGCGGGCTTTTTTCCGGACATTGCGATCCGCAGGATGTCCACCAAGCCACGTTTTAAGGATAGCCTGGTCAAATGCCGCAAGCGCGATCGCTCCCTCTAAAGCACCAGATAAAGGTTTTTGAATATTGTAAGGGCTTTGGGTACTTGGTGAAGTAGAACGTTTATTCTACGACGCAGCCGTCTTCGAACACTGGTCCAGGAACCAACGATGATAACGATCAGTCCAGAAGAAGGCAAAGTGTTCCTCGAAGTGTTTGACGATGGGGATAATGAGAAAGTGAAATAAATGAATGTTTACTCTTCAGAGCTTCGCGTGTACAATATTGTTGTCTTCAAAACTGAACTTGCCATTACTAAGTAGCATGTGCCCCTTTTAGCTACAGCTACATGGAAATCCCGACACGGAAACCAATAATTGTACATCCCCTATGAGATGAGGTTGCGACTCAACAAGGAATTTTTACTTATTAAGTGAGTGCACATATTGCTCTTAAACGATGGGGTCATTGCCTGGTTTAAATTTTCTCTCTCAAACCTTTCCCTTTGACACCACAATTCCCTTTGTGCTACCGTTCTAGCTTCGGCGATGTAGTTACGCACTTTACTCATAAGTAGTACTGATCAGCGGAGTGCCCTTTTATCTTCCCCACGTGATTTTATTCATCGAAACCTTTATTTGATACCCTATACATCTGCCAGAATTTCTTTGAATTTTGACCTAATTTACGACTTGCTATGACTATCGCATGAGGATGACGAGGAAACATCTCTTATTCGTCCCAAGTGCATGTCAAGACTTTCTATATGATACCCCAAACCTCGCAGCGGCATCACTTTGATCAAGACTTTCTATATGATACCCCAAACCTCGCGGCGGCATCACTTTGATTTTTAACCCAATAAATGACTTTTGAATACGATCAGGGTGAAGTTTTATTTGTCTCAGGTGATTTCCCTTATTCAGACCTTCAATTTGACACCCGACACGCCCTAGCGCACATCACTTTGAATGCTAACCATATGTATGACTCACCATGACTGTGTTACGATTGTAAGCAAAAAGCATTTTTCGTCCTACGCGAACCCCCTCAACGAGATCTTCAATTCGACACTCCACTTACACTAGCGACATCCCAATGAATTTTAAACCGTTGTATGTCTCACCGTGACTGTCATTATTACTACCAGGGTGCATTTCTTAATGGTCCAACGTTGTTTCCCTAATCGAAACATTTATTTAAGACCCCATACCCCTACGGGTAATCATTATAAAGTCTAACCTTTATTATGACTCACAATAAGTCATGATGATGACTACGAAGCATTTTTGTTTGTCCCACGTGATTTGCCCCTCGAGACCTTCCATTTGCTACCCCACATGCCCTGGCGGTCCATCACTTGGGATTTTAACCTAATCTGTGACTATCCATGACTGCCGTTTTGCATGGTTCGCCATTTTCGATATTTTTTCTTGATTTCTTTTTTTTAGTTTTTTTTCATTTCGTTTGATAAATTCACTACATTTACGCCTATATAAGGATTACAGGTTTAACTTCTGTGATATCTCCATTTTTGTGGAAATGCAGGGCATTACACGATTCTGGCCGATGAGGGGAAGGCCTTACTCTGCAACTGCTACGCATTAAAAAAGCAAAGGCATATTCATGAATGCGTCGCACTTCAGAGATTCACGTGGACAGTTCGCTTTGACACAAGGCCTTTTTTCAAGATGCATAGAAAGAATGCACGGGACCGTAACCCTGGATAGCTTTGACCTAAATGAACAGAGCAGTGAGCGCACGTCCCCTCGCCCAATGTTGTTTGTTTTGCCCCAGGGCCCCAGCACACCATCGAGTCTGCACCACCTCTATTATGAACACGAACACGGAGCCTACATCACGAGTTTGGTATCCAATATATACGTACGCTTGCGAGCAGCGCTAATTATCTTGGCCAGCAAGTATAGCTGTAATAAATCTTCAACGACAATTGTTTCCGACCTCACAGGATTTACGGTATCATATCGTACCGAATGCAAGAGTTTGAGCTCATGAATTTGCACCCGTAATATGTTTACCACCCGTGAATTTTAAACTCTGAATGCTAATGAAATCAGAGTCCATCTGAGGCCGAGTAAATTCCTACCACGAGAAAGTTGTGAGTCCATTGGAGTTCTGACTTCATTTTGAGTTCTCAGTCCATTTTGATTCTGAGTTCATTTTGAGTTCTCAGTGCATTTTGAGTTTTGAGTCCATTTTGACTTTGAGTACATTTTGAGTTTGAGTACATTTTGAGTTTTGAGTTCAATTTGAGTTTGAGTACATTATAAGTTTTGAGTACACTTTGAGTTTGAGTACATTTTGAGTGAGTACATTTTTAGTAGTGAGGACATTTTGAGTTCGAGTACATTTTCAGTATTGAGAAAATTTTCAGTTTTGAGTACATTTCGAGTATTGAGTACATTTCGAGTACAGAGTACATTTTGAGTTTGAGTACCTTTTGAATTTGAGTACATTTTGAGTTGGAGTAGATTTTGAGTACTGAACACATTTTGAGTTTGAGTAAATATTGAGTTTTGAGTCCGAGTGAGTTCTGAGTTTTGTGCTCACTGTGAGTTTGAGTTTGAGTGAGCGCTGATGTTCTGCTAAGCAATGAGTCTGAGTTTGAGTGAGTGGTGATTCGAAAAAAAATTGTGAGTGAGTTTGAGTGAGATGCGCCAACTTTGCCGAGGTATGGGTTACATAGCCTGCGGAGCACGCCTGCAGCTCTTTCTCCTTTAGCAGCAACATGTTTATTATGAACTGTAGCAGAGTGGTGAGCTGGGCAAGTTGGTATGGCGTCATTCTGGGCAACAGCGCGAAAAAAGACGTGGACGAAGGGAATGGACAGGACTAGTGCTGAACTCATAACTAGTTTATTCACGGGATACGAAATAAACGTCAACGGAAAGCGTATAAACAAAGTTTAAACAGAAGAGAGAGAGAGCGAAAAACAAAATATTCAAATCAAACACACTTCCCTGTACCCCTCGGCTCCCCACATCGTCGCACTCAAAACCTTGACATGAACCCGTCCGCGGCGGCCGCTTTTCTGATGACGCAAAGCAAAAACCCCCGTGTGTAAATTTTTGGCCTACAGATCCCCATGTCAAAATTAACCGGAGCCCTCATGACGCGCCTCATCGCCTGCGTTGCGTCGGCGCGTTAACCCTACAATAATCAACACAAAACCTTTGACATGAAACTCATGCGAAAACACACCCGACTGCTGATAACTGGGATACAAAACATCGGAACATCAAAAATAACGGCACGTGTCGCTAAGTACGCGTATTCCTTGTCACACAGCGCAATAGACGTTTGGCTTATACAATTAGCTCCCAATTTCCTGATGTCAAACGCTTCAATAATTTCCCGGCCTGTCTGCCTGGCGTGTCTGGAAGAACGGTTGTTTCTTTTGGCAAAGGATAGCAGCCGCATGCGCGGCAGTGGTCTGCTAGCCGGGAGCAGGTGGACCTTCTATGCTCGCCTAGGCGAGTGTTGACACATGAACCACTGTGACCTATGTAGCTCTTGCCACAAGACAGAGGAAGCCGATAAACTATACCCGTCTTGTACGGGACGAACCTTGGCCTGTGTTTCACACTACAGCTACGCTCTGTGCATTTGTCCTCGGCGCGGCTGCGCACTTGAGCACAAATCTTGGTAAGCTTATTTGGCGCAGAAAAAACCACACCGACACCATAGCGCTGCGCTACGTTTTTTAGCCCATGGGACAGCCTATGTGCGTATGGAACAACAGCAAACCGTTCAGGCTTCACTGCAGGGCCCAGAGCGTCGCCCAAGCCGACGTTTTCCGCACGGATCCCGTGAATACACTAGTTGTGACTCAGCGCTCGTCCTGTCCGTTCCCTTCGTCCACGTCTTTTTTCGCGCTCTTGCCCACAATGTTTAATATGAGGACGCCATGTAAGCTTGTCATCATAGATTATACCGAGATATTTAATTTCTGTAACTGAGGGATGATGGCTGGGTACAATGCATAATGATTGCTGTCGGTGGGATAGGGCATAATGATATGGGGATAGGAACCGGAAACGTCAGCAAGCCATTGGTCAAACTGCAAGAACTGCATATTTGAAAGAGATGCTATATTTGAAAGGAAGAAGCGTACCCACCCCGAGGGTGTGATTATTTTTTCCGCGGCGAAAAAGCTTGCTGGGAAAAAATCTTGTGTTTGTTTTTGTACTTTGTTTGTATAGCATAGTTTGCGTATAGATAAGCAATAAGCAATATGCTCAGTTGTTGTCCGCGCTCTTGTGTGTGTTCTCCGTCGTCCTTCGTTTTTTCGCGCTGTTTCCTCTACTCGTGTGTGTGTTCTGTTCGTTTTTTCGCGCGGGCTTCAGTTGAAATTGCTGGCCGCCCTTCAAATAGAAATCAGAAACGCAAAACAGCACATTTTCCCACATTAAGGGATAAATGTAGCCTGCTGAGCCAATAATCTAGGGCGACCAGATAGCTTTGTAATCGTTGGCAGAAGTAATGAATGTCTCTGCCCGATGAGTAAAAAGCAATATCATCGGCATAAACGTAAGTTGATATACCATCAATAATCGGAATTCATCTGAGAAGAATATTAAAAAAAGAACCGGAGAAAAGACCGACCCCTGAGGAACCCCACGAAACTGCTGATATTGCGAAGATATATGCCATCTTTCCTACAAAAGAACGTCCTTCCAGTTAAAAACGCACCAATACAGGACTGAATGTATAGCGGAATTTCGCTACTCTCTCGATGTGACATTAGGTAGGTCATAGTATACTCTAGGCTGTCATATGCCTTTGTTATATCCAGAGTAACAAGTGCGCCGCCGTGTTTTAGCATACGGGGTAGTTTAACGCGGCTCTTAATGTCAACATGAGCCTTCCAAATAGAATTGCCGGGTCTGAGGCCAATTTTAGTAGGGCTTAACATCCTATTGCTTTCAAGAAACCGCATACGGCGACCATGCAGTATCCTTTCGACGAGCTTTACCAAGTTGCTAGTTAAGGAAATCTGCCTAATGTTATCGCGGACGTCACCTAAGCATTCGTTTTTTAGCAAGGACACTATCTTAGAGAGTTTCCATTCTGGAGGGATCGAGCTATTTTTCAGCGATGTGTTTACCATGTTGAGTAAATCTTTAGGGGTTTCCTCAAATAGAAACTGTAACATTGGCACAGTATTGCCGTCTGGCCTCGGAGCAGCCAAAGACAGCTGTGAAACAACCTTAGCCAATTCCGCCATTGTTACTGGGTTGAAACCAAGATTAGAAAGTTGGCTAGTAAAAGAAGTGGAAAAAACAGAAGAAAATTGGGATGTAAGTTCTTGTGTAATTTGTTCGAGAGCTTCAATAGACTCCTGTGTTGACTGAACCACTGAATTTTCATTGTAGTGCTCTTCTAGCAGCTTTCTCGAGCGAAGAAACGTATATAGCAATCGTCTATTCTTTGGTTTCCAGAGAGCGGCAAAATTCTGGGTATTATGAACTTCTGTCACTTTAGACACTGTCCGTTTGAATATGGCGGCCGCAATTTTGTAATTTGTCCAGTTAGACGGGCATTGGTTTCTAAGAACTACCTTCCAAGCCGCCTGCCTTTGATTATACGCCAGCGCGCAATCTTCATTCCACCCACGGGCTATTGCCATCTTTTGGAGAAGAGATAATGAATTGAGAAGACTTAACAGCAACCGAAATGATTGATGTAACTTGAACTGCCCTGCGTTCCTCGTTACCGGATAGAATAGATTGAAGTGGTACCTTTACGTTGTTTTAGCATACGGTGCAAATCGGTTATGCCGAATCATGAGCACGTGGGATACCTAGAAGGGCACACTATTCAAATACAAGAGGAACGTGGTCAATAGCTTGTAGCGTGATCCAAAGTAGACCACAAGTTCGGAGTTTGAAGGCGGGTTTGAAAAAGTAAAGTGTAATGACTGAAGTAGTCTTCCAACAAAAACATGTTCCTAACCAGAGGTTATAACAATGCATATTGTATCATTCATCCAACCACTTAGCGGCCTACCAAAATTTAACAATCCACAGACATGAATTCAAATGCTTATAGGCTTCATTGCAAAATTGCGATGATACGAGGAATTAACAATCCACCTCCTGTAGTTAGTGAATCTAAGCGGAATATCTGATAATTCTGGAAACAAAATGGCCGACGTGGAGTCAGCCAGGTTTCCTGCAGTACAATAATGTCTGGTCGTTCTTTAGAAGACTATGAAGGTCATGGTCTGTCAGAGCTGATATGATAGAGCCGAAAATTCCATTGTAGTACTCGAAGGCGACATTACGATGAATTGATGGTCGCCACCTCAGCTTCCAAGATGTCGTTCGTTTTGGGAACACCTTGACCTTTCTTTGCTTTTTGTTTTGGAGAGGATTCCAGTGAACTCGCAGTCGAAGATCCAGTTCTTTTCAACGGAGCTGTTTGATACTCCATATCCACTGGAGAGTTCCCAAACTTGGCACTAGGTTTGTTAGCAGGACGAATATTGGAGGATTGAATAAAAGTGGGCGGTCGAAGAAACGATTTTAGAGGAAGAGGATCACGTCCAGAGCCAGAACTGAGGCGAAGGGTGCACACTAGGTGGAGAGGATTGTGATGTGCTGGCTGTGCTCTGGAATTTAGGAGACTGAAAGGCTGTAGAGATGCCATGGCTGGACGATTCCGAAAGATCAGACTCACTAAAACTGTGCTGGGTTCAGTGACCCTACAGCGTTACAACTGAACCCGCCTGTTGAATCGCTTTGTACCGCTACGCCGCACAATGTAGACACAGTCTGAGATACATGGATGTATGAGCTGCCAACGTTCTTCATGGCACGGATATACCTGCTCATTACTTTAGCCTGGCTTTTTATATTTCAGCAGGCAATTATTTCAGCGAGAGACGAATCAACAAGGTAGAGCCACGGGCCAGGCTTCTGAGGCATAGCCGGACGATCTTTCTCTAACCACTATCATCGCCTCACTCCGTGTGCACTGGCGTTCTGAATCACTTCAAGGATCTTTATTTCCTGCTTGCGAACCAACCTTGAGTAGTCCGCCGGGTGAGAAGTTGCCACACAGACAGCAAGTTACTTCTTCTTCGAAGCTGCATGGTGCGGGAGGGTGATCACCCCCACAACGAACAGCAGCGAGCCGAAGATTTGCGTCCCCCGACACTATGGCCCAATCGCCAGGATTTCCTGCACTGTAAAGAACGCGGAGAAAGAGGCTCCACACGGAAAGATAAGAAGGTCCAACACTTTGAGTTTCTGATGGGACAGACACACTAGGCGAAGGTAGCAATCACTGAACTCGGTGGGATAGTGGGGGTCATTCTCCATTCTGGCTACATCGGTGTACAGCTATGACACCCGCGGAAGCAAACTCTTTTAGCATATCGTTGACTGACATCTCAGCGTCAACTTCGCGAATGATGCTTTTGCACACGCAAGGTGAGAAGGCACAAATGGGCTGACCGGGAACGCAGCAAATGACTCGCCCTTAAGAAGGTCCTGCACACACTCCAGGTCAGGTGCTCTAATCACCACTCTACCTTCCCGAATGACGCACGCTAGAAATTTTGTTAAAGTGTTCCGTAGCGTCACGAAGGGCGATTTGCATTCTTCCCAGGATTGTTGTGCGAATCGCCCCGCCATTCGTCGGAACCAAAGACACAGGGATGTCGGTCAAGCCGTTGCGGAGAAAGGCTTGCAGAGGAAGATCCTGCGGAGAAAGGCTGGCCGACCAGGGGGGTAGCCCCCGGCCAGGGCTAGTTAGTAGCCATTCAGGCGGCGGAAAAAGCACCCACCCTAACTAGAATCCTGAAAACTGCAAGGTCACAGAGAAATAGGTCACCTAAACCTAGTTTTGGCCCTAAACTTTCTGGCCAAAACCCCGCAAAGGAAACAATGAGTGATTCTCAGAACGCAAGAACGCAGCAGCTGACGTGTCTCGCAGAGGCCATGTGGCAAACTTGTACACTTTGATGATTTTTTATTTTCCGTGTATTCTTTGTGTGTTATTTTTGTTCGGTTAAGATGAACGCTCATAAATATTCACTAGCTCAAACGCAAGCACTTCTTCAAGTGATATTCTTATAATCCGTGCTTCATCAAAAAACTGCCATTCCGAAGCACGACCTCCACTTTTACGAGGTTGGGGCACAATACCGTTGCTCCGTTTGTGACAATAATGTTAGATTCTTAGCCCCTCTACTGCGCCGAGTAAGGCGACTTCGAGAAAAAAGGTGTCTAAAAACTCTCGCCCTTTTCAAAAAACTACTAAGGGAAGTGCCTCTGCTCTTGGAGTATGGAGCGTCACAATGAAAGTGAAGAGTTAGCACCTAATAAATCCTGATTACTTTATTCCTATGAAGAGCTTCCTTCCTTCCGGGATATAAGACAAAGTACACGACCGCTCTAATGAATTTTATTCTTCCATTAGGGCAGATGTCGTGTCCTGTCTCTATTTGACTGCATCGCAGTAGGAGAGTAAGCAAACAAACTGGAGCTCAGTGTGTGCCGGGCTCTATTTTTTTTCTGCTTTCCTTTGTTCAGTGAGAGAGCGCTGCAAATTATTTAGGATTGGATTGAAATCAGAAGATCTTAACCGAAAAAAACATAAGTATGCCAAAAGAGCATTTGCGAAAAACCACAAAATTTTCTTGCTCAAAATAGAAGCTTGTTTGTAGCAAAAACTTTTGAACAAAATGATCGGGGCAGTTAGGTGTGCATACTTGCGCTGAACAAAAAAGCCTGTGATACTTATTAACACCGTCTTAACTGCTGCATCGTATTTGCGCAGCTTTCATTTCATGAATTTTTTTGTCTTTTTCTTTGAATTACTCCAACCTGATTCTTTTTGTTCCACAGTTTTGTGTTCATGCCTTCCGTTTTCTTTTTTATCTTATATCGCGTGGTGTTGACTATTCTAGATATTTTACGTTTACAATTCAGAAATTTGTGAATTTCGTGAGGGGGGCAGGTAAATCACGCATGCCGATTCCAGGTCATTCCTTTAGGTGGGTGTGCACTAAAAGGGCACACAAAACAACAAAAACATTGTCTAAGATATCTAAGAAATCTAAGCTATTACGCTGAGTGCTTTGCGACGCGCAGTCTTCCAATTTTCGGTAGAGCTAAGGAGTGCTACATGTTTCTCGCTACAAATATACTGTATGTTTTAGAAATGTTCCACTGCGCGGGCTTCCCCATACCGTGTTTCCACAGTGCCTTCGGGTCGTCTATGGAGCCTATGAGACGTGGTAACCTATTTAGGCCCGCGTTTGCTCGGTGATTCGGGCAGCCGCACCTGCATTTGAGGCAACTAGTCGCGAGATTTTGGTTTGTTCGTCTGTTTACTTATTTATTTGTTTTCTGTGCCTAAGGGTTCCCGCAGGAACCTTGAGTAGGGGCCGATAAAAGCAAAACCGAATGAACAGAAGCAATAGAGAGTGAGTAGGGGGCCGATAAAAGCAAATACACGAATAGAACAGAAGCAATATAGTATAAAACAATGCAGTGTGGTATAAAAGCAAAAACAGAAATAGAACACAAAACAGTATAAAACAATACAATGTGGTATAACAACAAGAACACAAATAGAAATAGAAACAACATAGTATAGAACAATACAGTGTGGTGTCATGCAATACAGAAGAGCTAACATGGAAGAAGCGTGCTGCCGTTACAATAATGTTTGTCTAGGAGCATTCAGTAACGGGGTCGAAAGAGCAAAAACACAAATTCAACAGAAGCAACATAGTATTAAACGATACAAAGTCGCAATACAGAATAACTAGCAGAAGAGGTAACTTAGAAGAAGCATACTGTAGTTAAAATGTTGTTGTCTAGTACAAAGGTGTGCAATTGCGACAGGCACACCAGCAAATGGTGCAAAAGCATATAAAATATACGCACGAAGTGTATACGCATGAAGTAGTGCGCACTGCATTACAGGCGGCAATGAGGCAGCAAAACACATCTTCACATGTACAAATCTGCATTTTTATGATCAATAATGCTGGACTCCTTCCATCCCAAAATTAGAGACTTTTTGGAAATGTATCTTGGAAAGATGTTTGTATTGTTTAGTGTAAATGTTCCTCGCAGCCGTATATTTGGCAGTTCGTGAAAGCGGTGTGTTCCTGTGTAGGGCTTTATTTGCTTGGTTATTCGTCGACTATTTATTACTGTGTCCCGAAAAACTCTCAGCACAGATTTAATATCTACGCCGTTTTCTGCATCTCTCTACAGATATCGTAATGACGGTTTATCCGTCCATGATGTTTTAAGAGAGTTTTTACAATACCTCTTTCTCAAAGTGGAAAAGCTTTGTTGTTCAATCCTTGCCCATTATTAGAACAAAGCCGCGTAGTTGGGACATTTTGTGTTCTCGGTTGACTGTCGACTTTTTGATGCTCCAGAAACAATTTAACACTGATTGATTGAGTGCAAAGATGCTATATTATTCTCGGGTGTGCTCCAACGGGCGCTTCAAAGGAACTTTATATGAACACCCACACTGTGCGGTACTTTGTAGCTCCCTAAGATAGGCTCTTTTTTCTAATGGCCCCACAGAATTTGCGGAAAACTTGCCTGTTAAACTGAAACGCTGATCCGAAGGTATCCCCAGTTGCGATTTATTTAAAGGATAATGAAGCCAAAGCCACGACCAAACTCATATCAGACCGGTTTGGTACCCTGTTTTGCACCAGTGTTTACCATTGCCCCGTTACTAGCGGGAGTCGTTGTCAATCATGGGTTCGCCGAATTGGAGGTTACCCGACACTTTTTGTATATCAGGCGCCACGATTTGTAGATAGGTCTTGTATATATGTTTCTCTATATTTGAAATAATACGATGGAAGAAAAAAGATATCTTAGTGATAACACATCGGGTTGCTACAGTGAAGACCTTGCGTGAACTCTCATCGATTCACTCATAGGTTTTTACTTTTATTTATTCATTTCACACCGTGACAAGTTTCTGGATAAGTCATCAACAACAACAATTACGACGATGACGGCTACGACGACGGCGGTTTTTTTTTTCAGACTGGGGCATTTACGGCTTTCACCTTTAAAAAGACATTGTAAACGGCAGTGCCTTCAGAATTTAGAGCGTTTCCTGTTTCCTTTCACGGGAGTAGTTAGTGTTTCCACTGCACATGAAGAGATCAAATTTCCAGCTCCTAGGGATCGAAGCGAATGAAAAAACGTTTTCCACGTCATTGCCTCGATCACGAAATTCCTGTCTGTAGCGACGTCTCGGGAAGCGTATTTTTTCCGTCCTTTGTAAAGAGCGAGTGCCATTGCACAAGCGACGTCAGTAACAGAGTTTCAACGCCACGATTGGCCAAGGGTAAACATAAGATGTAGAAAACTCAGTCGATTTCGAAGATGGCGTGGTATGGCTGTCCGTTCATTTAGACATTGTGGCCGTGGGTTTTCGTTCACTTACCCAGCGCTTCAGCAGCTGGCAGTTTCCCAGCGACGTAGGCAATAAAAAGTATCCAAGTGAGGAGAAAGAGCCGAGAACCATGATCGCCATCAATGGCTATAGGGCGAGCATCGGGGCTGTCAGGAAACCTCGTGGTGGGAGTTTTGAAATGTGGTGCACGGAGCCCTTCCGATTGATCCATCGGTTCTCCACCCCGCAGGGCTGGGACGAAGGACGGCCGTTTTAAATGCGCAGCTATTTTTTCTATTTTTTGCCTACACCAACGTCACGACTGTTCATTTCATCTAACGTTGCGCCTGATGCCATCCCTGTCATGTTGCTGCTTTGTTATTTGCTTAAGCGTCATGCTTAATTTTATTTGCTATTATTTACCCAGGCAGAAAAAAAGTGTGTCCCAAGACCGGCCCGTCTATGGCCGTTTTCTAGCATGTCCGACTAGCATTTAGGTTATGGCAGCCACTGATCATATGTTGAACAGCCAACATTCGGCCATGAGCACTTCGTTGTTTCTCCGGCTGCCCGTATTCAGACAGGCAACGTCATGTACCCGGCTGCCAGATATTCAGTTCACTTTCGGCGGCCAACTTTCTGTAAAAGGGCGGCTGACGTACGGCTTTAGGGAATCCGTTTTTCCTTCGGGAGGTGGTGTTCAGCCTATGCACGGCAAGCGATCGGCCACAGAATATTCGTATTCTTGTGGCAGTTGGTGTTCCGAAAGAGACCGGCCGCAGTGCGGCTGCCATGCATACGCTCTTTGTATGGTGAACCACGCTACCACCGCATATTCGTTTTCTTCGGGCAACCAGTATTATAAAGGAGACCGACCTACGGAATGCCGCAGAATTTACGTTTTTCATTTATTTAGCGGTCTTCAGCCTAATTACGGCAAGCGAACGGTAGGACACTATTATATTAGGCAACCGCTATTCAGGAGACCAGCCGAGGTAAGGTCTTAGGTTATCCGTCATTCTTTCGGTAAGTGGTGTACAGCGAAACAACGGCACGCGTCTGGGTGCCGAGAACCCCTGCAAAACTGGTGTTTGGAAGGAGACCGGCCGGTGTACGTCCCGTTCTTCCTACGGTGAGGGAAATGCCGTTAGGGAACCGAATGATGCAGACGCGTTTTGCCTCCGCTAGCTGTTTCTATGCTTTAAATGAACAAACTTCGTTTGTCAAGCAGTAATAAGTGGTACTAGGGGAACTGGCAAGGTGCAAGGACTCACTGGGGACTGCCAGTTAACCTTTTAGGCCGTCAGATTAACAGTTATTGCCCCAAGAAGCCTGTGCCACACCGACAGGTTGGCTAAGCCTCTTCAGTCATGGCGCTAGCACGCCTCGCCCGCCCGCCTCGTCGGCGCATAAGCTCGAGACAATTCGCCCCTGCGAGAAATGGAGAGCATCGGAAACATCGACCCGGCATAGATGTCCGACCACTGATGGCCGTGGTTAACCGAAAATAACTTGCCTACAAGGGCGTTGAGCAAGCGGCCACCACGCAGGAGCTCAACTGACGCTATGTCAAGGACTCCCCACCAAAGAAAGGCAAGGGCGCGCAAGCGTAGGTTTCCGGAATTCTCCTGAGAATAATACTGCGGTAAACCGTGCGACATTATTTTGTGCGTGCTAAACATATAAGAGGCTAAGTTCGTGCATTTGTAGGCTTTACTTCGTCCCCTGCACTACATATCTTAATATGATTGTTTGGCTGCCTGTTGAAAAACAAGTGTTATTTTATATTTGCGGTAACAACAGAGCCTTCTCAATGACCACACCTGGATTTTAATTTAGTTGCGGTGTCTGGAGATGAGCTCAGCTATACTTGTTATATTACACACTTGGTTGAACACAAACTCCAGCATCCTAGCCAACACAGATTTCTTCAAGGTTTTTTTTTTTTGCTCAACCCAGATTGTTGAGTTCACGGATGATTTGGCTCTAGCAAAAGATAAGCGTAATGTAGTTTGTATTTTCTTGGACTTCGAAAAATAATCCCACGTTTCTCCATGTGTCCCTGTCTTGCAAGCACATTGTGAGGCAATAAACTGAATGAATCGGTTGTTTCATGGATAGTCCAACTTGTATCTCTCTCTAAGACAGCAGTCGGCCGTTCTCGACGGTTGTTCTTCCGAAGATGTTCCCTTGACCTCAGGAATTCCCAGGGCTCAGTTGTGGGCCCTTTTTTTTGTTTCTGTCATATATAAATGATGTTACCATTGGCCTAAAATCTTCGTTCAAAATGTTCTCAAACGACTGTCGTTTGGAGGACTATGGAGAATGAACGTGATTCCGAATACATGAAGCATGATGGAATGTAATAGCATGCAGGTGTGCCGATTCAGAAATGTCGTTGAATGTTAAAAATCGTGTTAACGTCACCTTTATGAGAAAACGTTCATACCAGTTGAATACGTATTGCGTAAATGGCGCTGCTTTAAGAGCGGCCAGTTAATACAATAAATAGAAGTTTATTTAACGAGTGCTGTTAGGTTAACTAGGCCCGTTCACAACATAAAGTTGAGGCTTCACGTGTTTTGGGTTTTCCGAGGCAAATTTCAGCGAACCTCCATCTAACTTAAACGAAAAACCTTAGGTGTGCTTAATGTTCGAGTATGCATATGTTTGATGGGACCCGTACGCCAAAAAACTGACGATGCACTCCAAAACCTACAGAATAGAGCACTGTACTATTCGTTTTGGGTAGTTCGGATCGTCATTAGCACGAGGGAAAGTAGAAGTAAAACGAAATGGTAAGACGTGAAAGGTCGGAGGCAAAAGCTAATGTTAAAATATATTCATATTTATCATTCGAAAATTAGAATCTACGAGTAGTATATCCAAGCGCCATTGTACATAGCCCGAAGTGGGACCGCAATCCTGAAGTAAATTATTAACTTACCTTCAAAGGTGACGCCTCGCTGACTTAATTTTTTCTTACATCAATACGAGGGTGCAATTATCTTCCATCTATTATTGTATCCATTGTTTCC
>JABSTR010002985.1:0-57799 GCA_013339765.2 Haemaphysalis longicornis | reverse complement strand
CGCAAAAACCATTTGCGCGCTGAACCGTTTCTCGAGAATGTGCCACTTCTGCGGACATCTCTGTCTCGTTGAGGCCCAGATTAAATGGCACTACTTGAGCATCAAAGAAAATAGCGAGTTGTATAGTAACATCATTACATTACGGGCAGTAAACATGCATTAGTCCGACTATTTGTGAGAGTGATTTTGCCAAGCCATTTGTATGCTCGTCACAGGATATGGTCTCGTAAAAGATAACACGTAATGTTTCATGCAGGAAACTATTTCCAATAGGGCTTATTTCAGAAAAACAAGTTTTTTTACTGTTATATTTTTATTTCGACCGTGAAATAGTACTGCCTTGGTTTTCTGTACATTTATGTTTAGTAGGTTTTCTTGTGTCCACTTTTCAATTTTGACGAGGGTTTCGTTGGCGTGACGAATAACTTGATCAGTTTCTTTTGCTGATAAGAACACGCTGGTGTCGTCTGCGTAGATCAGGAATTTAATCTCTGGAGTTATACTGGTGATATCATTTATGTATAAATTAAAAAGAAAAGGTCCTAGAATGCTACCCTGCGGCACGGCACAGGAAACTGCTAAGGGGTCAGAGTAAAAGCCCTCTATATCTACAATTTGTTTTCTATATTGTAACTATGAGTGAATTATTGAGGCAGCCACAGCCGGAAAACCATATTTCTCCAGCTTTCTGATGAGGACGTTATGATTAATAAGGTCAAAGGCACTTGAAAAATCAACAAATATGCCTAATATGTTATTTCCTTTTTCGATGTTGTCTAAAATGTACTCTTTCTGCGTAAGAAGTGCGGACTGGTAGAAAGATATCTCGTAGAAAGATAAACGATAAACATTTGTTACATTTGTACTACATGTTTCCGAGAGCATTATCACATCATATATGTTTCCAAGCTGCTCAATAAGCACACTAAGCGCATATTCTTCATGAATTACGGACTGTATGTTTAAATGAAAACATTTTAGAGATTCTATATGTGCTTGTCCAAAGAAATATTTAAGGTTGTGTGGCAGTACGTAACATTCACTGTCGGCGCCTGCCATGCTTATCAGTTTGTATTCTATGAATTTGACGTGTTTCTTACGTGTTCCTATCCAAGTCACAGGAACTTGACGTTTCCACTGACTTCTCACCTTTTGCTTTGCGCATCAGGATTCTCTTATTATTTTGCCACACAAATGTAAAACCATTTACCTTCGCCCAGTTTTTCGCGTCGAAAAGAACAGCTCGAGTTCACTTTGTTAAATTTTCCTGCAAACACACTCTGTCGTCTGCAGTGCTCAGTTTTTTTCTGTTTTGCCACCATTCATTGCGCTTTACTTGTTTAGCAAACCGACAAATTGTCCCAGGTGTTTTTTTTTTCTTTCTTAGCTGGCAGTCGGTGGATCACCACAACGTCATCTTGCAGAATTTCTGGAAGCTGGGCTTTTACAGCTAGCTGGTTTATCTTTTCAAGTAATTTTTTCTTCTCTGAGTGCTGAACTCCGTGAAATTCCAGGTTTAGCTTCCGGCTTTGTCATTCCAAATAGTCAACCTCGGCCGTCAGTTGGGTTACGTCATCTCGTGGCTCTATTTTGCCGAGTCTGCTTTTGATTCTGCTTCTAATCCACAGTCATAAGTTCGCTTTCCCAACAAACTCTAATGCACCCAATTTTCACTTCAAAATAAATAATTTACTTTTTGAACAATTTTCTCCGCGGACAAAAACACCGCTCCTTCATTCAATAGAGCTCTTAAAGATTTATTCCTTAAAAAGCATTCCGAGCGAAACAGTCAAATCAGCCAAACGGAATATTCGAGACATCGAACAGGCTTCTGTAATACGTGGTGCACTGACTGCTACAAATAAAGAAGAATAGCTGCCAAATGCAAATTTGTGATAAAAGAAAGTGCAAGGAAGCCTCAGAGAATACTTGAAATTGTCATCGCCCCGAACAGTTTTAAATCAACCAAAATGGCGGAAAAGAATTACTCTGGCTAGAGGCTGCGAAGCTACCGCAGTTTTTTATAAAACCGGAATTAGAATGGCAACTTTCTTTGCAGCCCGTCTCATGAGGAGGTGGCATTCTTTGCTTTTAATGGCAACGTGTTCTCCTCGTCATGACTACAATGGCACAAGTTGAAAAATAATGAACACACGGCAAATCTTTTTCGGGCATTTTTACAACTGCCATTATATACACGCAGAAAGGTCTCTTTTGTAGGTGTTAACATCTTAAAAAATCCGAGAAAGAAAACTGATATTTGGACGAAACGACAATTGCTTAAACCTAACCCACGCTCATTTTTTCAGAATGTCACAAAATACCTCACATAAAAAATCAAGAAATGTCAGTACCCTTTGTATGAATACCCTCAGTACCCCCAGTCAGAACCCTGAGTTACCAGACGGAAAAGGAGGATTACTGCTTTAGCGCAAATGGGAAGATTAATGATAAATCCGGCATTATTATGTGCAATTTTACTTTCCGGTAAGCCATAGCCTTTTCTTGCTAAGTTCTTCTGTTCTTCCTTTTTAAAAATCCACCTCCTGTTGCGCAGAAATGCGAAATATAGCTTGTGTTTGTTTAAATATGTTGAAAACGTAGGACTGGACTCCTCGTTTTGAAACAGTGCATGAGAGCCCGGTGTGTGTCTTCGGTCAAAGTTTTTTCCGGTCTGTTGGCTCGTTGTGCATTTACATATTAAAAAACCATAATACACATAAACCGAAATGACTAGGTTCAGTGTTATTACGTTCATCATTAGCTCTCAAACGTGCAATTTTGAACCGCAGCGGCTTTTTCTGAATATTTTAATACACTTTATATGGACTCTCAAATACTGTATAGTATTGAATTTACGAGAGAGGGGGCAGGTCCTATTTTAATTTATTGCTTATGTAAGCTTACTTTCAGGGGGGGCGGGAAATTCGGATTGAAAGTTTGCTACTCTGGCCATATGGTCTTCCTCAATTTGCTTACGTATTCTGGATTGAGACTTGCATATCCAGAGGTCGAACTGAGGTACATTAGGTCGACATTAGGTCAACATGTGTGATCTGTAGTTGACCAAAAAAGAGCCATGTTAACCTTCGAATAGGTTACAATGATTATGTAAAGGGGCAACGGCGTCTGGTAACCCCGCACAGCCTTAGCCAGTATCAGCAGAATTCGCAGCCGTGCAAAGGAATGAGACCGCCGCTGGGCTTTGTTTCAACACTCCTCGGCAGTGTGGCGAAGCCTCCACTACGTGCGCCTTTCAAGCAGACCCTCCCCGTCGGTGGCTCACGCTTGCGCGTCTCGAATTGTCTGGATCTCTGGCGCCTATCTATCTGCGCAATCAACTTGCGATGGCGTGCCGACACAACACGTACAGACCCGTCCCAAGGACACAGAAGCCCCGCGTCCGCTGTAGAGACCTCCTTTCTACCCTCTCTCGGACTTAGCATGCGCCGCTACTACCGAATGCTCACGAACTCTGGAAAGAGTGTTGTGTGCGTCTGTGCAGTTCGTGTCGCACGCACAATCTAGAGGGAACACTTGTTTCGACCGTTAGCGCTTTGGGTATAAAAAAAACCCTCCAAGCGCTGTAGTTTATTCCTGTTGGAGCAGTGAATCAATGCTGTCACTCTGCTCGAGTTCTGTACTGTAACCTCGCCCGTCAGGGCATTGTTCTTTGACTTTCGCTCATCTCTTGCTATGAAGTAAACAAGTTACGTTTTGCCTACGGCTTCTGGGCTTCTTCACGGCTGCAACATTGGCTGGCCGCTCGATTCACACCACGCTACCACACGTATGTCGCAGGCGACAGAGCTCGGCTCAGGTCGGCCTTCCCGTACGCAGCAAAGGGTTGTCAGCGGTGGCAGTGACTACATCGCAACAACTGGTGGCAGCGGTGGGATGACAACATTGCAATAACTGGTTGGCAACTTCGTAACACCTAGAGCCAGCGGTGCGAGATCCAACACCACGGACATCGAGGCGGCTTCGAATTTTGCAGAATTCACGGAATGGTGAGTGCGGGACTTTTCTGCACTGAGCTTTACCAGGCTTCTGAGGATAGCTGGCAGGTCGTGTGTTTTTATCTTTTGGGTTATTCCAGCAAAACAATTTTGAAGCAGTGGGAAAGCAGTACTCTAGACCGGCCATGCATTTAAAGGCGTTGAAAAAACCGCAGTGGTTGGAGCTTGCAAAAGAGTTGCACTTGGATGTTACGGACGGGATAAGAAAGCCAGAGCTGATACAGGCTATACTCGCTGTTGGAGCTCACAATGACGAGCTGTCTGAGTGCATTGAGATGAGAACGGGAGCGACAGCATGAGCTGGAAATGAAGCGTCCTGACATCGAGGCATCTTGATCTAGGCGTGGGAGTAACAGCAGCGCTCCAAGCGTGCCGTCTGCGGCGACTGAGCGACCTATGTTGCGAATGAGTGACCTAATGCGACCCTACAAAGTAGAAGAAGACATCGGTCTTTTATGGCCAACTTCGAGCGAGCGCGCGAGAGGGCCCAGTTTAGCCCAGACTCATGGCCGCAAAAGCTGCTTACGGTTTTGCCAGTTGAGGCATCCTACGTGATGGCCCGCTCGCCAAAGGAGGAGGCAGAGGACTACGAGAAAATCAAGTCGAGCCTCCTGCGTAAGTACAGGCTGTCGGCAGAGGCGTTTCGCCAGAAATTTCGTGAAGCCGAGAAAGCTAAGGTCGAGTCGTACTCGGAGTTCGCATATAATCTGTTGGCTAACATGAAAGAGTGGCTCAAAGAGGCAAAGGCTTTCGGGGAGCATGAGAAGGTTTTACCGCCATCTTTACCGCCGTCTTTACCGCCGTTTTTACAGCAGTTTTACCGCCGTCTAGCAAAATCCTGAGTCTCTGGGTGCAAGATAGGCCAGGGGTGAATACTGTGGATCATGCCGCTCAGCTAGCCGACGAGTTCATCGCACGACGAGGTGTGCAGGGGCCAAAAGGCGGCTTCAAAGAGCTCAGGCCGAGGACTGATAAGTCAGGGCCGAAAGGCAGAGCTCCCCAGGAAGATGGTGGAGCTTCCAAAGTCGTTTTCGTGGATAGTGAAACTGGCCGCGAAAAGGAAACGAGCGCAGACGCTGAGGAGCAGCGCAGAAAGAAAGCTTTTGAAGCGCGCAGACAGACAGCGTGTTATAACTGCGGCGTGACGGGGCATTTCGCTGCGAGTTGCAAGAAGGGGATACTCGTCTTTCACTTACTAGATCAGAGTGAGGACAGCAGGCAGTTTCTAGAGCCGTACGTACCTGATCTCGTGGTCAACGGTAAATCGTGCCGAGTTCTTCGTGACTCCGCGGCGACGGTAGAAATGATCCACCCTTCGTACGTTGAACCGGATCAGCTGACAGGACAGAGTGTTTGAGTGAAGCAGGCCGTAGCAGCACGAAACGTGCGCTTCCCGATTGCTAAGCTCGGCATCGGAGGTCCGTTTGGTGAACTTGTCACGCAGGCGGCAGTATCCCCACAACTTCTTCCGGAATACAGGTGCCTATTCTCTGACAGGTCGGATCAGCTGTTTTGCGAAACGGGGTACAATTTCGATAAACTGCCGTGGAAAGAATCAGCTGGGCTCGCTGAAGAGGACTCAAGTAACGATAGTGTCGCCACCTCTGAGAGGAAGGACGAGACTCAGACAGATAGCGAGGATGGGGCATTTCAGGAGGCTCACGACAGAAGGCAGCGTAAGTACACTGTGTGTAAGGCCCCTAATGTGAGCGGAGATATGTCAGCGTCGTCGTGTTCGGAGTGCTCAGGTTCACGGAGGGCCTTGAAAACCCGAATGTGCGCTTTTAACAGGGTAACGACGTTTCGCAGGAAAGCCTAAACCGTGACGTTAGCGAAACGGTGCACCACGCTGGGCAGAGCCGGAAGTCGAGACACTGAACGATTTTCATGGTGCATCTAAGCTTAACGACGCCTCCGCAACGGAGCGAGTGCTAGCGTTGCACCTGCAACTCAGATATTCGATGCCGAGCAACAGCCAGCCGAGCACGTAGCGATTCCGGTTTCGCCTGGGGTTGAGCCGTCTTCTGAGACCTGGCCACCTGTAACTAGCTTGGCCTTGACAGCCGGAAACAAGAGCGAAAACACCCTCTGGTGCTGACTCACCGAAAGTGTCCCAAAAAAATGCGACAAGTGCGACAAGAGCTCCTATGCGGGCCTGACGAGTGGCAGCCCCGCACGCACGCTTTGCGCCGGGTATCAGCGGACCTCAGAGCGGCCGAGAACGAAAGCCCACGCCTTCCTCTAGCGGTGGAAAGTAGAGCAGCGTCCTCCGCGCGCTCGAAACACGTCTCGGAAGAAAGCTGATGTCGTCTCGACTGGTCGCAGTCGCTTTCAGAGAGCGGGCGCACCTAAGGTGCTATTGAAAAGGGGGAAAACTCAGGGCATTGACGACAGCTCAAATCGCAGCTCTCAGCGCGAGAATTGGCTTGTAGACGCTTTACTTTAAAAAGTGCGTTATTTTTTTCTGAAGCAGGTTTCGCCCTTTACGATTACGTTTCTTTTTGTGGGACATTTGCAATCATGCGAAATCTCACCTCTCAGGTTTATGTGCTTGCCTAAAGTACCGCTGGGCTAACATATAACTAGTGCAGTTAATAATTAGCGTATTTTATCGAAACTAAAAGTCTGGTAGAGCTTCAGTGTGGATTTGTCTTCGCACTTGCTGGCGAAGCAGTTGTGCCTTCCTGTGTTGTTCGGTTGCTTGCCTGACCAAGCCAGAGACGTTCTTGGCGGGCCACTATTCGTCCAGTGACCGGCCCGGTGAAGCTCGAGCACGATGTCGTACAGTCCAGGACTGGACTCGATCATCTGGCGAGCACTTCTCTCCGGAAGCATCCCTCCGGACAACGGTTGAAGACCCTTATCTATCGGGATCTCGGACCCCCGGCATAGAAGCTGTTACAAATGAGCCCGCCGCTGGGCTTTATTTCTACACTCCTCGGCAGTGCGACGAAGCCTCCACTACTTACGCCTTTCGAGCAGGCCCTCCCCGTCGGAGACTCACGCTTGCACGTCTCGACTTGTTTGGATCTCAGGCGCCTATCTTTCGGGGCGATCAACCTCAGATGGCGTGCCCACGCAACATGTATAGACCTCCCCAAGGACACAGAAGCCCCGCGTCCGCTACAGAGACATCCTCTCTCCCCTCTCTCGGACTCAGCGTGCGCCACTACTACCGACTGCTCAAGATCTCTGGAAAGAGTGTTGTGTGTGTCTGCGCCATTCGTGTCGGGTTCACAATCTAGAGGGAACGCTTGTTTCGACCGTTAGCGCTATGGGTGTAAATAACACCCCTCCAAGCGCTGTAGCTTATTCCTGTTGGAGCAGCGAATCAATGCTGTCACTCTGCTCGAGTTCTGTACTGTAACCTCGCCCGTCGAGGCATTGTTCTTTGGCTTCGGCTCATCTTTCGCTATGAAGTAAACAAGTTACGTTTTGCCTACGGCTTCTGGACTTCATCACGG
This sequence comes from Haemaphysalis longicornis, assembly GCA_013339765.2. Taxonomy (NCBI): domain Eukaryota; kingdom Metazoa; phylum Arthropoda; class Arachnida; order Ixodida; family Ixodidae; genus Haemaphysalis; species Haemaphysalis longicornis. The sequence continues at coordinate 50,316 of JABSTR010002985.1, read as the reverse complement.
CTGCAACATTGGCTGGCCGCTCGCTTCACACCACGCTACCACACGTATGTCGGAGGCGACGGAGCTCGGCTCGGGTCGGCCGTCCCGTACGCAGCAACGGGTTGTCAGCGGTGGCAGTGACAACTTCGCAACAACTGGTGGCAGCGGTGGGATGACAACGTCGCAACATTATTCATTCTGGCGTGGTTGATTGTAGCGACGGGCGCAACCCTGTTTTGCGGTCTGTGGGTGTCTTTGCTCATTTGTCTGGGATCCATCGTGTTTTTTTAATTCGTCTATATAGCCACAATACCGCAGCATAACTATCAAAAACTGTCTTACTCGATACGGCCACCGTCAGCCATTTAGGCGCAATTTTTTTTTTCAAGACAAATTGTACTGTAGTGAAAAAATGCATTTTTTTCCACGAATGTATACGTAATAACATAAATATTACAGTGCGCTCATTTGAGTGACCTTCTCTGATACATTTTGTTGCGTTATTTGAAGTTGTCTCCTGTTATGGCATTACTCAGCGAGGACGAGAGTATCACCATTCCTTCCGATCGCTCTTGGGAACCCAGGATTGAGTTTGAGCGGGATTGGCATCGATCGCGATGGGAATTGGCCGTGGAGCAGCACTCGATCCGGATTGAGCTGGCTCCGAATCCGCTCGATCTACTTGATGCAAGGGTACATTTATCCTACAAAAATAAACGTAAACACAACTGTTCCAATAGTGAGTTAGTGCGTCCAACCGCCTGTCGAACCTTTATGTAACTCACGGTAGCATGCCTCCATTGGTTAATGTTGTTACAGCGAAGCTGTATACGAGCCCACTCCCCATTGCCATTCCGCTGAAGCCGCTTTATTTACCACCACTTCTCCGCTCCTTCTCACCACCGCCGACGGTTTTTTCGCAATTTTTCACTGAAAAGCATAACTGAGGCCTTTCTTAAAGCTGCGCAATCGGCTCATCACAGCGCTATAGTGCCTTTATCAATGGTGATATTTCTAACTCACTGTGGTACGCAGACTAGTCGTATGATCGTACGAAGAAGAGCTAGAATGGAAGGAGCGTCAGCGCGCACAGGAGGGCGAATAGGCGCGAAAACTACGGAAAGCCACTGCCGCAGAAGGTGCAGCCACCGGGGTTGCCGCCTCAAGTTCCACCTCGTCGACTAGCTGCGAATCCGTCTCGGATGACGAACAACTTGCCTGCTTGGTACGCCGACGTAAGCCGATTAGGATAGTACAGTGCTCCCTCGTTACTGGACCTCAGATATCTCGAAATATCAGTTAGGTCGAAACTATTTCTCGCCGTTCATTTGCCACCCAAAGGTTCTATGTATTTTACCCACTTAGTCTCCGAACATTTCTGCGGGTGGCCAGGGATATCTCGAAACTTTGACTAAAACGACACAAGGCCAAGTCCGCTGCAGGCCGCAGATACTGTCTCAGTTCAGACGATTACCTCCAACTGAGCACCGAACTCGATCTTGAACGGCACATTTATGCGAGTTCGCGCTGTATGAGGCCAGTATCTTGCGCTGCTGAGCACGAGGTCGCGGGTTCGATTCAAGGCCGCTGCGGCAGCGTTTCTGATGGAGGCAAAAAGCAAAAACACCCGTGTGTGCGGGATTTTGCCGTACGTTAAAGATCCCCGGGTGGTCGCAATTAATCCAGAGCCCTCCACTACGGCGCGGCTCATTAAACGCGCGGAAACCCTAGAATCAATCAGTCACAAGGCCGATATCTCCCTTACCGGAATGCTGTCCGACCCCTGCATCGTTGAGATAGCTCTGGATGACGCAGCTAATCATGACGATGATGAGGAGTGCCCCGATAACAGCAGAAACAAGGAACATTCTGCACCTGCTTCGCAAGAAGATACAATCTAACGGCGGCGACTTAAGATTGATGCGGTGCATTGAGCAGCTCGAGAACGCCTTTCTGGGACCGGATGCGAACGCAAAACAGGCGAGCATCAAGCAGTTTTTTTCATCCGCAATATTAAAAGTTTGTTTTTCCTGCTAGCTACCAGCCCTAGCTCTGATTTAAGTGACATGGCTACAAATATTCGGCATTTGACTTTACATCGACACTCCGCTTATCCCCCAATTTTTAACAACTTTTACAACCTCGAGTTAACGACGAAACTACCGTACATAAATTCACTTATCCACACTCCCATCAGAGAAAAGAAAGAATCCAGCTACTGTTTTTTTTCTGTTATTTTTTTCAAGGGCTCCTGGAGTGACCTTTTCGGAGGTTTTGTTCCCTTCCAGCTTATACTGCTGCCGAATCGGCGTTGTGGCCGGCGCCTTTCAAATCTAAGCGCACGCACATCACCGGTTGCTCCTTCATGCGTGCATATGGGGAGGGGTTCCACGCGTACGCACGCATCACGGGATCACCGCTGACATAGCCGTTCTGCTCGGGGAACATTTCAACGTCAGAGTCTCACAGCCCCGTAAGACGTGGCCGCTGTCTTCTGTAATCGAGTAGTTTGGGTTGGTGTTTTTACACAGTCAGTAAAATGCCGACAACGCAGTAAGGCAGCGCGCAGCGCGATGTTTTCCGCCTACATTAAATTGTATTCCTTTCAAGTTTAATTCATCTGATTAGCTGGAAAGTGTGTTCAATAGCAAATTACAAATAAACATGTTTTGTTTCCTCCACACCTTGTACACGCCCCTCTTCGCTGTTCATCCTTCTTCAGATAGTGAACGGGGGCAGTTCTGAACACAGTTTACTGACGTTTTCGCCCGTTCACTACGAAGCCTAATTTATACTGTAATAATTGTTTACTTACAGGTGTGATTGCAGCATCATACAGACGTCGTGACTGCAGCCAGAATCCCTACCCGAAAGAGGTGAAACCTCCTTTTCATGTTTGTTTCCCCATTCTTTCTTGTCGAAGGAATCGCTGCTAACACCTGTTGTGGTTCCTTCTGTTACCGTGGTGCTCACTGTACCTCGTCAAAGCACCTTTGCGCTGCGTTAGCAAACCCACATTATCCAACACAAAACGCATATAGGCGTCTGAGTACGCGAAATTATTACATATTAGCACTCAACTGTTGTAAATATGTAGCTATACGCTAAGCTTTTGTCATCTGAAAAACATCGATCAACAAAACTGTATCCTAAGCTGTCAAACGTCATATGTATCCGATAATAAACACCTTATGTACACGGACAAATAATATTTGTTAATTTTCCAAATGTACGACTATAATACCCTTCTCACACAGCAAATGTAAGGTCATTCAAATCAAATGATATTGAAGCTAACCTGCACTGGGTTTCTTATAAGTATGTGACCTGTTTTATCACCCAGCCGCTCCCGGCTGTGTTATCTGTGTGCCTATCAAATCACGAGTTCCGATCTTTCTTTCGGTCTCTTTCTTCCACATCAATTTAAGTTATGACATGTAGTAGTAGTAGTAGTAGTGGTACTAGTAGTGGTAGTGCATGTCGTTGTAGTAGCACCAGCAGCACCAGTAGTAGTAGTAGTAGTAGTAGTAGTAGTATTAGTAGTAGCAGCAGTAGTAGTAGTAGTAGTAGTAGTAGTAGTAGTAGTGGCAGTGCATGTCGTTGTAGTAGCAGCAGCAGTAGTAGTAGTAGTAGTAGTAGTGGTAGTAGTGGTAGTAGCAGTAGTAGTAGTAGTAGTAGTAGTAGTAGTAGTAGAAGTAGTAGTAGTAGTAGTACTAGTACTAGTAGTGGCAGTGCATGTCGTTGTAGCAGCGGCAGTAGTAGTAGTAGTGGTAGTAGCAGTAGTAGTAGTAATAGTAGTAGTAGTAGTAGCAGCAGCAGTAGTAGTAGTAGTAGTAGTAGTACTAGTAGTGGCAGTGCATGTCGTTGTAGTAGCAGCAGCAGTAGTAGTAGTAGTAGTAGTAGTGGTAGTAGCAGTAGTAGTAGTGATAGTAGTAGTAGTAGTAGTAGTAGTAGTAGTAGTAGTAGTAGTAGTAGTAGTAGTAGTAGTAGTAGTAGTATGGGCGGCAGTCGTAATAGTTGTATGAATATGTCGTTCTGCTCATAAATAAACACGCATCACCGTTATTAAACCTGGCAAATATTGTTCTTTCACACCCTCCTTAAATATGTCCATATTTCGATTTACTTTACAGGGTGCACGTGTAAAACACTGCAATTTCTTTTGTTATAATCGGACAACGGGCGAATGGAACATTCAGTGGTACAAGAATGGAACGAAATGCCATGTAAGAGTATCAACTGGAAAGTATTTGAGTCATAAAAGAACAAACTTGGAATGCTCATAAAAACACCGGTTTAAAAGTACTTATGTCATACGAGGGAGAATATTGCAATGTTTTACAGGAATTAATTATACGTCATTTTTAAATGAACTCACTTATTCCCGGCGTGTTGTCGGCAGTCCGCTGCGTACGGTACCAACATAGCTGGGCCCAACGGGTAAAACCATTGTAAAGGGCATCGTCTGGCGTCAAAGTTTGCAGATACCTCCCTGTGAATAAAATAAAAAATGGACAGTGACAATTATTTCTGGACATTTTGGTCTGGCTATGAATTGAGAAAAACAACCTACCCCAACGCGAAGATTCTAGCCGACCAAAGTTTGCTCTTCTAGGCGCATCGTTTGGACCGTAATGGCGCAGCAATTTAGGAGGAGGCGTATGTAAGGGCACATGAGAAAAATAGGCGCCCCCGAGCGGCGGGGAACGCAGATTCTTGGGAAGCAGTGGCGTGAAGTGTCTCCTACCTGCCGGTCGAAGTGATTCGGGCGTGTCTCGTGATAGACCATTTTTCTACGTCTTAAGTATCCCGAGTTTCTGCCGACGAAAGGGCCTAAAGACGATAACAAAAACAAAGATGATGACGATGATGACGACGTGGGCATATCGGTGCAAGGATTTTGTAGTAGAACGATTCGGGGATGTGAATAACTGATAAATATGGTCTAAAGGACGTTCCTAACTCTTCGAACCAACGTAACTTGGGTTCTGACCATTTTAGTGCGCAGAATATTCTCGGCCGCTACTGCAGTTTGGCGTTGGCGATTCCGGCGGCGACGGAACGGCCACAGGCACGGCCACGGCGTTGTAACCAACGGAGCGACGTCAGAAAGAAAAATCCGGAGGAAGGTCTGGCGAAAGGATTCCGGGTAGGACAGAAAGCTGTGACCGCACGAGACGCTGATCTGTGGGATGCTTGGCGAAAGCGTGAAAGCGAGGCGTGCGCGTGATGTGTGTTCACTTCTTCAATTGCTGTTTGGGGAACCTTTCTGAGACGCACTTCGTGCCGCCTACGCAGAGGCTCACCATCGCTGCCGTCGTGAGAATCGACGAGAGAATACTGTCTCAGCGATGATATGCGTTCGCTTTATAAGACTCAGCTGACCTCCGGACAAATTTCGCATTAGGGGAGCAGCGTAATCGCCATCAGCATTTTTATTTTCCTGCAATTATAAATTATTTTATACTTCGGGAACGACTGGTTATTATTAATTTCTTAGGTATGGCTCCTCCATCCCGTTTTATTGATGCATTCTTCCCTCAAATCTGCGCGCAGCATTTTTAATGCTCCTAAGTAAGATTTTTTTTCAGTAGTGCAGGATGTGATGTTCATGATCTCAGTTGGCTGATATTCTATTGCACCGGGCTAGTGAATGGCTGCTCAGCAAAATATTTAAACTTCCTAACTGCTATTGCAGCCTTGCCAATAAACTTTGATACATCACAACAAAATTACATGACTACAATTTAAAAATATTTATTTGAAATATCAGCGCTAAAATGAAGTACCATTTGGAGTTTCCATTCATGGACCCGGAAGAGTTGATTTGTAGCGGCTAGTGATAATTTATAGCCGTATTCTGGGCGTGCCCTCCACTCCACATGTTTCCTACACCCGGCTGAGTGGAGGATACCACAAGGCTCTTTACATGAGGGTATCTCTTTCAAGGATCTCTTCGACCGGAGGCTTGAGTGCAAGAGGAATTCAGAATAGGGTTTTTATTACAGCATGTTGCAGTCAGTTTGTTTTCATTTTTCATGCACTTGATGATGACAAGCCGATATCTGCTTATGTGAGCTTCATTTCTATGAGGGACTGCACAAGTTTATGCAGGTCAAGAAAGTGCAGATATCGGTGGCGTAGCTGAAGCATTGCTCGCGAATAAGAACAAAAGCAGTCCACATTATGAGCAAAACTTTGCAGAAGATTTTGTTACTTAGTTGTTTTTGCACAGGAACAATTCAGTACAGAACATGATTGAGGAATCTCAATGATTGTGAAATTTGCTAAAGAACATACTAACGCAAGTGGAAGGAGTTGCAACTCCTTCCACTCGGTTGTATGTTCTTGTTATTACTATTATAGGTCCATAATTTTTAAATGGGTTTTCTTTAATAAAAACCCATTGATTGATTGATTGATTGATTGATTGATTGATTGATTGATTGATTGATTGATTGATTGATTGATTGATTGATTGATTGATTGATTGATTGATTGATTGATTTGTTAGTTTAAGGGGCGCTCAGATTGGGGAGGTACGCCTGCAGTAAATCATTTTTTCTTTGGTTTGTTGAAGCAGCTCCACTTTCCTACAAGGTATTCGCAGCGCCTTCAACGGAGACCTTTCTGATTTTATCTCTCTCTCTCCCTCCGCGTGTGTGTGTGTGTGTGTGTGTGTGTGTGTGTGTGTGTGTGTGTGTGTGTGTGTGTGCGTGCGTGCGTGCGTGCGTGTGTGTGTGTGTGTGTGTGTGCGTGCGTGCGTGCGTGCGTGCGTGCGTGCGTGCGTGCGTGCGTGCGTGCGTGCGTGCGTGCGTGACATCGCTCATAACACACACGCGCGCGCGCGCGTGTGTTATGAGCGATGTCACGACCACACGATCAAGTGTTCTCGGAGCTTTTGCCGACGAATCATGGTTCCTGCATTGTTCTAATCCCTACATGGCGCCGTTGTGAGCAAATTTGTTCCACGGGGCGCGCCATTACAGGTGCTTATGGATATTAAACACAACGCGTTTCCGCCCATTGTCTTTATGTGCGCTTTTGTTGCCTTGGATTGGTGGCCTTCGAGCGGTTGGAAGGTTATGATCAAGCCTGCGCGTGGCCACAAATCAATCACACTAATTTGAGCCTCCTCCCAGAAGGTCAAGGGAAGCAACGGAGGTGCGCTGGGTAAAACGCTGGTCTGGGATTGATACCTGAGATTTGGACGAGACGGCATTCTTTGTTTCCTTTGTCGGACAGCGAAGCACGGTCTCTTAGAAGCAGTTCCACAAACTAAAAACGACATTCATGGCAACATGGAGGCATGAGATTTGGAAGAGTTTCAGAAGACGACTGTTGCACTTAAAGGGGCCCTGAAAGAGGTTTTGACCACACTAAATGAACTAGTGCAATCGTTAGACTGGGTCGTCAACGTCACCTGTGCCAAGTATTACTATTTTACGTGTAGAGGAAAGCTCACACTTTCGTTGCAAAGTTTGTAGCCCTTTTCTCACCCTTCCCTGCGTCTTTTTGGACGCCGCCATCTTCACATGTCTACGTCATCGAGTCCCAGATGTTTGTCATAAGGTAGGCATCCTGCTATTGCGCGGCTTTTTCACGCACTTTCGGCAAAGAGATGTGTCGTCTGCTCAGCGTCGGCTCGCTGGCTGATCTGCCACCGGAGTGCCGGAGTGCTTGGACATTTTACGAGGAAAGAAACAAGTGTAAGCAAGCGCTTAACCGTTTGTATTGAATGACGGCCATAACACGACATCGATATCATCTTACGTGCGTACGTAGCATAAAGAAAGCGTCGAAGCCCCGTGGCACTTCTTTCGTGCAATCTCAGAGAACACCCTGAGCCGAATGCCCGGGTTTGACGCATACATTTTATTCAACTTCAAAACAACCTAGAGATGCGTTTTGGACGAACGCAACGTCACAACATGCGTTGCAAGTCTGAACGACGATTGACAAACGATCGGTTGCTTCCTCCTGCAAGTAAATTCGGCACTCATCTCGCGCCCGGTTTGCGGTGACGAACAGCAAGTCACATAACTCTGGCGTGCAAGCCGCGAAGTCTTTTAGCCAGGCACACTGCACATACCCCATCCGAGGTTGAGTCGTACGTCACTCGAGAAAGATAATCCAGACCACTCGAAGCACTATCCACCCGCAGACGTACAACGTCGCATTTCATCGCGAAACGAACGCGTCCACAACACAGGAAACGATGCACACACCCACACACACACAGCTTCGGTCGCTGCTTTGGCTTAGCTGCAAGCTTCGTTCGGACAGTCAGCGATGTTATGACGATACAGAGCTGCGTGAGGGCGACATGCTAACCACTTGACGTATTTTAAAACACAGGGGCAAAGAACTTGGTTCATCGAAAGCAAAAAATCTTTCCTCCATCTCGCGCTACTTGCCGCCATGTTGCGGCCTCATGTACGCATGCTATTTTGCAGCTAATAGAGAGCTTTAGTACAGCGTTCGTTTCCTTTGCATACGCTAAACACAAAATTTTTGCGTCCCCCTACGTAAATACCGCGAGGGGAGTTTAGAACGTCTCATCAGTTTTGCGTAGCGACACGCTAATGCATACAGCGCCATCTGTCGAATGTTTTGCGAAATGACTCACCGGCTGATCTGCTAGCGGAGAGCCGGAGTGCTTGGTCATTTTACGGCCATCGAAACAAGTGCAAACAAATTCTTTGCCGTCAGTGTTGAATGCGACACGTTGGTGCAGCTTTTCAGAACACGGGTGCTCGCTGCTCGAGTGCAGCGCTGTTTTGCTCTGCACCTTCCCGTTCATCGCCAGTGATGAAGCGATCCGATCCGGCGCGTTTTGTGCACGGTTTCTGTGTCGGTTTAACATGTCTTTTTCACATGCCGCCGGTAGGAATTACCACCGCCGCAAAATAAGACCCAGCACCAGCGTAGCCACATCTGAGACGGCTTTTTGGATAAACAGTGCGCGGTGCATCAAACGGAAGGAGCGCACGATTCTCCCCGTGCGATGCGAGTTCGCCGCCGATAAAAAGTCACGTGTCGCCAATAGCAACTGCAGCAACGTACACCGCGAAAGGGCAAGGCCAGACTGCACACATGTGGCCAGGTCTTTCGGCCGCTTTTCCAGCCTTGAGCGGAGTGGGGGATCCATGTCCATGGTGTCAACAAAGATGAAAAAACCGAAAGAGCTTGCACGTAGCAGACGGCAGTCTGAGGAGCGCAATAGCGAAAGTACGTCACTGCTCAGGAGTGCAGCATCATGTTAGGGAAGGCTCGCGCGCCGACAACAGTGAAGAAAAAGTTTAAAGGAGGAGAAAATACGGCGCGACGATAATGCGTGGTTTTTGATTTACGATTTCTCAGCTAATACTCATCGCTTTAACAAACTTCTTGCCGGAGGAGATTGCTAATACATTGCTTTATTTGGTTACATGTGCATTCATGCATCGGCGGAAGGCATTTTAGGACCCCTTTAAGAAGCCTCGGCAAGACCAGACCCTAGTAAATAGGTTTATTTGGTGACGCTAGCCTAAACATGTCTACTGCTATGAAATCGCTAAACGTCTGAAATCTCTAAATGAGCTCTTGAGATCTCTCGGATTCAAATTCGAAGTTCTTAAGGTAAGCGAAAATTTACTGAGTGTAGACAAGAGCTGTCCGTGTGAACGCACTGGCTCAACTTAATTGAGTTCGTAGTATTACCGCCCAACAAAACATATGGCAATAAAATATTTTGAATGGGGACGTTTAATGCAAATATTGACACCTTAACCACAGCGTCACTTGCTTGGAAACCTGCGTGCACGAGTCTGCCAGAAATTTCAGTGTAGAGCGCTTCTCAAAAAAACCTCCGTGGCGATGACGACGTTCTCAATCAAACTGGTGGTTCAGTGGCAGCGTACAAGGATGATCTCAACTCGACTTTTTCTACATGAACTCGCACAGTTCTTTAACTGCCTGGAAAATTTTAGTGTTCAGTTGCTACAACAGAAGCGCGAGTGCTGTGCTGAAAATGCTGGAGCAACAACATAATGTATGCGCTTTTTCAAACGCCTCTATCACTTTTCATTAACCATATCACTGTAGACCAAGAAGTAACTTTTCCGACCCAATAAGAATGATGGATATTTATTACCGATCAGCGCGCAAATCATCTGGGCTTAAAATTTCAATTTTAAATCAGTCATCATCATCGCCATCGTCGTCATTGCCATGAAGGGCCCCACGGACGCAGCTAGCCACGTGGCCAGACGTTTCTCAATCCTGCGCTGACAACTAGGCTATCTACCAAGCAGAAACCAACCATGCGATGAAACGACAACGCTGCGCCTGGTTTTTCTTGCATTGTGGTCCGTGTAAATGGCATATTTGCCCGAATTTGTACCCAGTGGTAGGAATATTTTTTTCAAACAGGTGAGGCTCCTCTTGCGTGCCGGACGTTCGCCGACGCTGGCATACATTATACCATGCTGTAGGACGTTCGACGGCTGTAAATTTGGTTTTCAGATTCCCATTAAAACGCTTAACGAAACACTTTTATTGGTGTAGTACCATGTCATGAAAATAAGGCATTCCAAAATTTAGAAAGTTTGTAACGCACTTTTGTAGGTCGACTCAAATGCATACCGCAGTTAGCTTCGGTTGTCCGTGGCCTGTGGAGTTATATAAGCTATACGACCTTTAGGCTGGAAGAGCTATAACCTCGGGGCTGTAGGAGCGGCGCCGTAGTGAGGTGTTAAAGATTCTTTAACACTGCCAGGAAATCTTTAACGTGGCCAAAAATTTCGACCCATGGTCGGATTCGTCCCTTGCCACCATAAACAAAATCCGCCGTGGCCGGAATCGAAACCCTGAGCTCTGAATCAGCAGATCAACGCCTTAGTGAACCACAAGTGTTTTCTTTATAGTGCCACTGAACGACAGGGAAAGTTATTGCCCACCCGAGCCCACCCGCATTCTGCCGTTACAATGAGCTCCGTGAAGTCAAGTAGGGTGCGGCTTCAAGCAAGCAAGTAAACTTACTCACTCCGTGCAGTATATATATGTAGCGTAAGGTAACGGTGTGGCTATGTCAATTTAAACAATGGCAAAGCGCTCACTTGGCTCGGGAGATCACCTAACTAAACGGGAGGTTCCCGTTTAAACCCATTCCCATTTCATCCTTCCCGCTTGTTCCATCCCGTTTCAACCCAGCGCAGAACGACCTTCCCTTTGCGCCCTTTCCCGTTGCGCCTGTTCCCATCTGAACCTATTCCCATTTGAACCTTCTCGTGTGTTCCCTGCCGCTTCAACCCGCAACAAAATGCCCTTCACGTTTTGTACTTTCCCATTTATCTCCTTCCCGGAATAACGAACCCAGTTTCAAGTCGGGTTACTCGGACCGAGGCCTGCGGTTTTTGCACCCGACTGTATTTTAACCTCATGTTTTGAGTTACGTCCGCGGCAACCGAAGTCAAAAATTACTTGTGTCCACCGTAACCTAAAATTTTATTGAAGTTACGTCAACCGTGTTTCACCGCAAAAAAACGTTACGGATGGAGGAGTCAAAGTATGCCGACGCCCCATTAACCTGCAACCCTTTTGTAATGGTCCGTTCTACGATACCTGGCGCCGATTAAAAAACAACATGTATGCTGCTGCCTTACATCCAACCCGGTACAGCGTTGGCGAATTGCAGCTGAAACCACACCCTTCCGTCTGCTTCTGCATTGGTCAAGCGGTGTGGAACATGTTGCTCGCATGCGTACTCCGCTGCAGCGGCAATGGTGCCAGTCTCTACGGTTGCATACACGAATGCACATGCACTCATGTGCAACCCACACAAAAAATAAAGGACGAGAATTAACAAAATAGAACCTTTCCGCGGTCCCAGTGCCAGTTTCTAGCGACCGTAGCTCTTGCCGAGAATGATGTTTGGTGTTCTAACAACTATTCATTTATTAGAGGTAGCACAGGGCTACTGCTCTATTTCTACGCAGGAAAAAGATCTCCCGAAATATTATTACTCAATATAGCTAACTACAGAAACAACGTATTTCATGAAAGAGGTAACTATTATGGGCCAAGCCAGTGGCACGATCCATTTTAATGTGTGGCTAACGGTCACTCTATATGCGAATGTCTGTAAAAGAATGGCCATTGAAGTCTAAAGCTAAAATTTTTGCTTGGAGAAAACAGTTCGCAAACATGTTTCATCCAGGCGTTAAGAAAACCCCAAGCTGTGTTTTCTTGCGTGTACTTTTTACGGATAATATATAGGCGGGCACGCAGTACGTGGGAAAGCAAAAGCAAACTTTTAGGTAGTTATCCGTCTATAATAGACAGTTTTAACATATCGTTACCATGTTAGCGTCCCCGTTTACCGTGTTACCGGGAGCCGGAGTTTCCGCTTGCCGCTGAAAGCGGTAGGACAAATTTTAGCGCACCGCTTTCGGTTTGCGTATTCCGGCCCCCGCGGCGCAAGTAGCGACATCTGATGAATTAGTCTCAAAGCAAATCACGCATAATTTTGTTGCTCCTATGTATTTTCTTTTGTTTAAAGTAGCTTGAATATCTCACTTTTCGTGAGAAGCGTTCACAACAATTGTAGTTGTTTTAAGAATACTGTAGCCATCACCTGTAGAGCTTGTGTCGGTGGCGCCATCTACCGAGTAGGATTACAGTCAAAGTAAAATAGAAGTTGCCCCCGTGCTAAGTATTTCGGCGAGAAATTAGTAAAATATGTTGTAGCCATTACTCAGTAAACTACACTACCTTGCCCAGCACAATTTCGGAGGCCTAAAAGCGCACCGCGAGCTCAGAAACTTATCTGAACTATTTGAGGCGAGAGTTTTGGGAGCGGGTTGAAAGGGGAAAGGTGTTTTGGGAACGGGTTGAAACAGGAAGCCGTCAAACGGGAAAGGCGCTTTGGGAACGGGTTGAAACAGGAAGCAGTCAAACGGGAAGGGCGTTTTAGGAACGGGTTGAAACAGGAAGCGGTCAAACGAGAAGGGCACTTTGGGAACGGGTTGAAACAGGAAGTGGTCAAACGGGAAGGGCGTTTGGGAACGGGCGCACGCAGGATGGGCCAAACGGGAAGGGCGTTTCTGGAATGGGTTCAAGCTGGACGGTTTCAAACGGGAATGGGTTGTTTCGGGCTACACCCAAATAAACAGTGAGTGTTGCCATGACATTGCGTGCACTGGTGCCATAGCACGCAGGCGTGAAGCAGTCAACATCGGCGTCCCTGCTAGGCCACACAAGAAGTCCCCATAAGCCCTTTCTTGCCAATTGATTCAGGGTTGGCTACACTGCAGGGAATAAAAAAAACACTTACGGAATATTTATTTGCACGAGCTGTAGATGAGCAAAATGGGCGGGGCCACATAAGCTACGCGCTTTACGTCATAGCACCGCGCTGTCGGAAAACGGGTGGGTGTGCGGAAAAGGGGGAGGGAGGGGGCAAAACTTGGTAATATAGTAGGGGGCAAGAAAGTACAGGCTGACATTGTCAACAGTCCGTAAGGAGTGTGCCTCGTTGAATGCATTTGCAAAGCGCTGATGGTAAAATCAGCTCTCTTGCGTGCAGGACTTATTTGCAGAGAACATTGACGGGGTTGTACACGTAAGGTGAAGCACGTGCTGCACTTGTCGCGGTACTTGAAGTGTCAAATCTGCCTATATCATACTTCCCACATTTTTCTTAGAGAAGGTCACACATTTTTTTATATATGAGAAGGTGTTGAAAATTGCGTACTCATGTAGATTGCAAACACACCACGGTGAAAAACACTACCAGATCTGCTGCGCGTCATCCGCTTCGAGAAGGCCAAATACGCCTTGTTGAAGGAAATCTCGAATCTTTTTTGTCACTGCAAACGGATGTAAAAGATCTGAGAAGGTAGAAACAGTGGAGCAAAGGTATAATGGTTCACCTGTTCTCGTCCGTTCGCGAGCTGCGGTTGATTTCGATGTACTGGTCGCCACAGCTATCTAAAATGCTCGCGAACTGTCTGTTTCTGTATGCGTTGGAAATCGCACCGCGTTTGCACCGTCCTTGTAGATGATAAGGCGTCCTTGGCTAAGCTCTCAGCATGTTTGTTTCCCGCTATACCGACGTGCGACTGGATTCACTGGAGTCGTGGCGAAAGGCCTGAAAAGAGCCGAAGCCTGTCTGCTCCACCGAGTAAGAACAGACTCAGCCCGTACACCAGTTTGGCTACATAAAATCAACATTGTTTCATCCCCTTTGTGCCCCTCGTGCAGTGTGACTAGTGACATTCATCACTTCATTATGAACTGCTCCAAAACCAACCCTGAGCAACCGAACTTTTTTTGTGATCTCCAGAAGTTAGGAGTACCCCATGCAAAGAGAAGTGTCTCATCTCCAACTCGGATTCTTGCAGTCCACAGGACTAAGTGAGGTGTGGTGACGTGTGTCTGTTATTTTAGGACTACGTGTGTTGTGATGACTTTGCGAGTGTCTGATATCGTATTGGGGACGATTAGGCGAGCAATTGCCGGCAGCTATGCAAGGCTAAGTCCGCCTCATTCAACTATACATACATACATACCTACATACATGCATGCATGCATACATACATACATACATACATACATGCATACATACACACATACATACATACATACATACATACATACATACATACATACATACATACATACATACATACATACATACATACATACATACATACATACATACATACATACATACATACATACATACATACATACATACATACATACACATACATACATACATACCTACATACATACATACATACATACACACACATACATACGTACATACATACATACATACATACACACACATACATACATACATACATACATACATACATACATACATACATACATACATACATACATACATACATACATACATACATACATACATACATACATGCATGCATACATACATGCATACATACATACATACATACATACATACATACATACATACATACATACATACATACATACATGCATACATGCACATGCATGCATGCATACATGCATACATACATACATACATACATACATACATACATATACATACATACATACATACATACACACACATACACACATACGTACATACATACATACACACACACATACATACATACATACATACATACATACATACATACATACATACATACATACATACACACACACATGCATACATACACATACATACATAAATACATACATACATACATACATACATACATACATACATACATACATACATACATACATACATACATACATACATACATACATACATACATACATACATACATACATACATACATACATACATACATACATACATACATACTGGTTGATTTCACAGACGGCTCAGCAGGACAATGGGGACGATCATAAATATGATGCCGAATTGAACCATTTGATATGTAGTTGATGTGATCAGAAGCGAAGACTATTGTCGCGTGTCCAAGGATGATACAGGCATCTTAAAGGAGTAAACTTATTGGAGGGTACTTGCGCTCCGCAGATATTTTATACACACAACGCCGTGAAGTAGTCACTGAAGTGACCGGCCCAACGGAGCTTCGGAAAAACGAAACCCGCGGCATTTGCACTAAGAGCATTGAGCCCTCCTCGTTATTCTTGCCGGAACAGTCGTATCAGACCGAGAACACTGGCGATCAAGAAACGTTCTAGTATAGCGACAACAGGTGAAAACGCCCTCCCTATCAATTAAGATAGTCCGTGGAGCACACAAAATGAACAGAAGGAAACACGCGCACCACTTCAAACACAGATTACGCTGCCCGGTGCCACCAGGCGCTGGAAAGAAAACACATAGGTAAACAAAAAAGAAGTAGAGGTTGTCAGAAGTTCTTATATGTATCAAAGAGTCCATTGGGGCATAAAACAAGCTTCGTACTGCAAATTCTAACTTCAAGACCGTACTAATCACTTCAGCACCCCAGACTCTTAGTCTACTCAACTACCTGCGGGTCTGTGTGTCACTTGACCCACATCAGATGCTATGCATTTTGCTCCGAGGATCCGCCTAGCCTTAGTGGATGCAGATCCATCGCCCTAGAATAAACAACAACGCTTTTCCTGCCATTGTGCGTCGTTTTTAAACTTGGGTATATCTCTCCTTCGGAGACGCCCCACAAGCTTGCTTACCTGCATAACACAGTTCTACTCAGACAGCTATCAATCATAGCCACCTACCAATAATCAACAGTTGCATCGCGAGGGTGTAATACATGCGCTGCAGCCAGCGTGAAGCACTTGCGTTGAGAAGGGGTAGGGGTGAGGAGCTGCAACGTGCCTACAAGATAAAACTCCTGCAAGAGAAGAGAAAACTCAGAGACGGAGGGAAAGTGAGAGCGTCTAACACCGGGTTTGAGCTTTCTTTAATTCTATGAAAAAAGAGCTTGCACTCATGTGGTTCCCCAATACAACTCAACCAACCACCGTTCATGAATCATTGATTAAGACTTAGCAAAGACTCTTCTCTTTGAAGTAATAAAGGGTGCGGTAAAGCGCTTTTAATTGTATACGGATTGAGTGTTTGCAGCGACACGTGTCTGAATTCAAGTGACGTCGTATGGGTAATCGCTGTGGGTGTCCTTTACAGCTTCACTTTCTGACCACCTTCAGATGGTGGATTGGCGCGCGTTTTTTGAAGGGCTCCGGTATATTCTTGGCACTATAGCAGGGCTGCTGTTGAAAGACCTGCTAGGACCATCGTACTCCGTGATCACGATTCACTCTTTTTGTCCACAAACCCTGGCGTCTTCAGTAAAGCAGGGATATGACCACGTCTGGGTAGCACAGGCCCTCTTGAATCATATTCTAAACTTGCGGGTGGTGTCTCCTGCGCTATACCCGATTGAACGCCGCGTTCCTCAGTTTTGGCTATGCCAGTCGTCCAAATATAACGTCGGTGTAGGCCTTTTTGTGACGAAACATTTGTGGCAATTTAGCAAACTGAAGGACTAAGGACTAGTAAAGCTCAGTCGTGAAGGCCTCACGAAGGAGAAATTGGCCTAATCTTCTGCTTGGAACTGCCGAATGCATTTAGCTCTAACGTCATATCCCAGTACGTTCTTGGCTATAACACCCGCCGCGGTGGCTCAGTGGCTAAGGCGTTGCGCTGCTGAGCACGAGGTCGCGGGTTCGATTCCCGGCCGCGGCGGCCGCTTTTCTGATGGAGGCGAAAAGCAAAAACGCCCGTGTGTACGAGATTTCGGCGCACGTTAAAGATCCCCAGGTGGTCAAAATTAATCCGGAGCCCTTCACTACGGCGCGCCTCATCACCTGCGTTGCGTCGGCGCGTTAAACCCTACAATCAATCAATCAATCTTGGCTATAACATCAAACACGCTCTCAGTGGCGTTTAAATGCAATCGGAAACAGGGCAGAGATATATGTGCAGGGATGCTTTGCTCTAGAAAATTGGTACAATCGAAAACACAAGACCATATATGCAACGTCGCGAAGCCCGCCTTTTGCCTGACCAGCGATTTTCGCGTTAGTCCTGATCACGGTGTAAGATATACTATTAGGTGAGGACACAGCTTGCAAAACAATCGTGTACTCGTCGTTTCAATAAAGTCGCCAAACTAATGCCGCTGAGACCTTCGACGGCAGCGCCCTCCAGCGGCAGAGAAAAGAAGCTGCCAGAGCGCCGGCCACTCGGAAGTGTTCGGATATCTACGGCTCCTTGTCGGGCCTTCTCGGCAGCTTCCTTAACTGGTCGTCTGCTTGATGAATGCTCGCCGTGGCTTGGCCGGTTCGATCGGTCCGTGGTGAAGACGATCATTTGCAGAAAGCCGAACGAAAGCCGTTGCGCTCACCTCGGTGTTTCAATGTGTTCTAGGCATGTGTTTTGAGTCGGTAACAATCAAAAGAAGATATAAAACACTAAACCGATGAGAATGTGCGCCGCGGTAGCCGTTGAGCACTCACACAAGTGAAATTTTATGCTTGCGCAACGTAAACATGGGGTACAAATGCCGTATTGAGTACGTACTGCAACGGATGGGAAGAAACCTGGACATTATTTATCGTTTCCTGTGATCCTAAATGATTGAATGCGTGTTCTCCAGCCATCTCCAGCAGAAAATGATGCTACTTGCAGTCAGAATTTCTCTGAGAGTGCGGTTGCTCGAACGGGTACTTTTCGGAGCTTGGATGGGAAATATTACTGAATGTCGCGGAGGTGCGCGCGCGCAAGCGATGCACTGCCGTCGATTTTACCGTTGCCTACAGCCCACCACCTGTACAAGCAGCGGCAAAAAGAAACCGCCCGCTGCTGAATCAATGCCCCGACATATAAGGAAAGAAGCCCAACTTCTGAGATGGATTAAACTAGCGCCGAATACACTGATGTTTCTTCTTCGTAAGTGACGTTGCACAGCTGAAGTAACTTCACGCATGAAGCAGCGGAGACGAATCAATGTTGTCTAAGTCACTGCCGGTGTCCTTACGTTCAGAGGAGCTGCGCGCGCGTCTAAATAAACTAAGGACGCCGGAACTCTCGTAGCTGTTTAAACAATGCAATAAATTACGGGTTAAGATCGCGTTGTGTGAGCTCATTCGGTGATCTCACACAAACAACGTTTTTTTACAGTCATGCCGCTAGTCATAGAGTTAATACTACTGACTGCCGCTGGTGCCAGCGAAGCACCTTGCTTCGGGCAGTCGTTGGTCAAGCCACTTGAAGCCTCGGACGATGCGAAGCTTAGTTACGAGTTCTGCCACCAGATATCTTTTTAATCAAAAGTCCACGCGTGGCGCCACCGCGCCACCAACTCTATTTGACAGATTTTTTGGCTGCTTTGTCCTCACCTCAAAGTGTATCCTTACACCCTGGTCCTGATATCCTACAACCTGTTCCTACTTGTGCCTGCTAGAGAAATGTTTCTGTGTCGTCGCACACTTCCTATACCTTTATCCATTTTCCCATTATGCCAGAATTAGCCTGGAAGTGAAGTGAAGTTGGGTACCACGAAAATCTACACGGCTTTTTAGTACTGCTGTGTTGCACTATTTGGCCAATAATCTTGAAAGAATATAAAATGGCGCAAGGACGGGAAGGCAGCGACGAAAAATTACAGTCCCTTTCAAGCGAGAATAACATTGCCAAGCACTGCATAGCATCACTAAAGACGGCTGGGAGAAGAAGAACCGATACTCTAAAAATGTAAAGCATTCGTTCTTTTTCGTACGAACGATAATTGTAGCTACCGAGATTAGAAATAGTTTATCTCCCTTGCAGGCACAATAACTTAGGGTGCAGTAAACATTTGTTCCTACCGGTGACAAACCTACAGGCATAATTCTAGCACTGCCACTGTGTGTCCTATTTTTTTGCGGGATCTTTTCTCAGTTGTGGGAGTTAACAACGTGAGACCGGATGTCACCTACACTCCTTTCAAGTACTCCTCGTAGGTGAATGAAGGTTTAGCGTAGCTCTGGCCGGCACAATTACCAGGCCAAACAAGAGCGCGCCTTGTCGGGTCACCGTTATTGTTACTTTTGAGCTCAACTTTCGTTTATTCTTCATAACACAACTTGCACATCAACACGTTTTTGAGAATTAGCGCTCGGCGATATTTTCGTTAGTAGTGGGACCATTATTCCACTGTATCTTCACATACAATTTCTGCAACAAGAGAAATAAAGCTCATGTTCAGCGCCACTCTCTTCCCCGGCATAGGCCTACGTTCACCGACGGAGTACTTCAAGCGCTTTGTTCAAAACAGTAACACCTGTTTCTAGAGCCTTTTGAAAAACCGCAAGATCTAATATGTACTTTCGTTCCTGCTGCTCTTCAACAGTTCAAAGGAGACCCATTAAAAGGAATTTGCATAAACATTCCCGGAAACGAAGGGTGTCATCACCGCAACCGCACCTTGGGCCGACAGTATCGCCGGCAACAGAGCCGTTCCACTACTGTAAAGCCGGAAGTAACAAGCGCTAAAAGTGAGCCTACACTGAAGCCCAACACGACCTAAGAAGATAGCGCTACAGTTTCCAATAAACAGGTTTAGGACACTTCTTCCTCTACAAAAGACAACAAAATATTACATTAACGGAACAAATTAAATATTTCTTGCCCCAAGCTGCCTCAGTGGTTTTTATATTCAAACAGTAGGCTCTCTGAGTGCAAAGCTAGCTTCTGGAGTCAGCGCACCTGCCAAAAAAAAGCGGCTTCTAGATTGACTGACGGCACAAAGGAGAACAACAGTAAAGAAATGAAGTAGAAAATAAAGCTCGTAAATTCGGTAAATTTCCTTTCAGCTGGTAATTGTAGGCCACAGCACATACCTCTAAATAGCGCTTCAGCGCTTTTACATCAGTGTACGAGGCACGAAGCTGCCTGATATCGCGTATCGCTCCAGCAACTTTAATGGTAATTCGGGGGCATGGCACTCAGGAGAAAAGCAAGAATTTCACTTGAAAGCGCACCGCCACAACTGCTAGATGATGAAAAGCCGCTTTTGCGAGTCTTGTGGACCCCTTTTGCTTTCTCCTGGACACTGAAAAATTGCCAGGTATGTATGAAAAAAGTTTTTTCTCACTGGTTTCGTTCCGCCGTGGCATTATCTCAGTCCTTCAATTTCGTCGCAAATATATTAAATTGGAGGAGCTCTCAATGGCACCGAGACTAACTTTTCCGGAGGCAGTGTAGCCTACGTTCATCATGTGTTCGAAGCAATATAGAATGAAATGATTTCTAAAAAAGCCCGAAGTTGTGGTACACACTATACTTGGGTGCCTGCTACTTGAATCGCTTGACGCTACCACAACTCACCTTTCCCGATCCTCTTCAGATCATCAAATCATTTGTCAGCTTGTTCATCACTTCTGTCGTGAGGAGTTTCGGTATCGCGTCGGCCTGCGGTATCTCGCCCTTCAGTCTGTGTATTGGTCCGTTCACTTACCTACCTGGCTTGTCCGTCTTTCATGCGAGAAATACTTAGTTATGGCGGACCTTTTGATGGGTTCTGTTCGAGCGAACTTTTGTGCTGCGCGTAGAAAAACTCAGGTCCTGAATTTGATGCATCCTCATTTGGTTCTACGCGGACGATTGTGCGTCCTATCGCTTTGGCACGCATTTTGAGTAGGTTACTTACCAATATCGGCAGTATTTTCAAAATCAGTAGAAGTAAACTCTCGGGTTAATAACAAAGATTTAGCAAAGATTTGTGGCTGTGTGACACACGCACCACTACGTTCGCACTGCTTGCTCTGTTACTGCGAACGTTCCAAACATTTGCATTCGTTTTCTCCGGCTCCTCGTAGCGCTCGTCGGCAGGACAACTTGCCCTTCTCCATTTTGAGTATCACTCTTCTTCTGTTGTAGCAGAACGCCCACCTCGTAGAGGTTGTGCCGCCAGAGAACGAAGCAGCGAGACACCCGGCCGAATCCCGGTGATGGGTGAGAACAGATACGCAATGACGGAGAGAGGGCTACAATATGCACGAACAGCCGCATATTCCTCTTTGCAATTTCTAACTGTCGTCGTAAGGTGTAGGGCGCTAACAGTCGCAACTTCATGTTCATTGACCTTCATAGAGTAGAATGGCCAAATATTTTAATGGGTTTATTGCCTGATTTTGACTGAAACGTTTGAAGTGCCAGGCGTCAAGTGCTGCAGCTACATTACTGCTGCACAGTCTTCTTAAAATAGGAAAAAAATTGTTTATGGCACCATTAATCTGATGTTGTATACCAAGCGAAGTTGTTCAGTTTAAGTGGATTGCGCACAGAAAGTTTTAGTACGATAAGCTTCGTCTTAAGCGTGAAACACCATAACGTAATCGGTCTCCGCAATGAGGGACGTTCTGTAGCGCTCCCGCCACAGAGTTACGGCACCGTATCCATCATACGCGTCGGGAGGGAGCGCACTCAACTCCGTAATAAAGGGAATCTGCCACACTTTTTTCAACTTTTTTCTAGATCTTTTTCTAGATTCTGGCAGCACGTAGTCAACCAGGACATCCAGTACTTAAATAAGTGGGTCACGAAGTACACCAACAAAAAAGTACGGCTCTATTCACATCAGATAACTTGGAAATTTGTCCCGTCTTCTTTATTTCCCGGTATTGGAGCGCTACGACCGCTGTAATTAAGTCCTTATATCGGTGGGCGGGCTATTGTCCGGCTTTTCTTCAGTTGCAGCACTGCACGCATTGTACATCCACTTTAAAAACACAGCCACAAAATCAAATCAGAAAGGTAAGACGCATAGGCTCCGTCGAGCCAATCACCCAATGCCGCTCCCTGCCGGCGATAACTATACCTTTCTCAGTGCTTCCAAATGCGAAGGAAAAAGTGACAGCGTTTATCGGAAGTGTTGCAAAGTCTATTTAGAGGGACACTAAAGGGTGGAAAGATGTTGGTCTGTATTCGTAGGTTACGGTACCGAGAATCCACATACGCCATTCTCGCCACTGGCAGTTGCCCACCGTTCCCACAGTGTGATGTGCGTGAAGACCTGCAAGTCCTCATGTGGGCTTGCGCGCGATTTAGTACAAAAAGAGCGCCTCTCGCAGTGTCTTTGGGCGGGCCGCTTTGAGAACTCTGAGAACTGAGTGACATTTTAGGTCGTTGGAGTAGTTCAGAACGTAGCTCTCATGTTACAAATGCCTTATTGACGTACTTAAATGACACAAACCTTGATCAGACTTTGTACGTAGTCAAAGCATGTGTGTTCCTTTTCATCATTATAACCATCATCGTCACCTCATTGCAAGCCAGGCAGCATAGCTCGTCTGAAATTTCCAGCTTCCTTAAGATCGTTATCTCCCTCTAAAGCAGAAAATGCCAGAAACGTGAAAGCGGGTGACAACGTCCGCCCGCGTTTGGGCACTGCGGTTTGTGATGTCACAAAAGTTGCGAACGGCGAGAGCTCATTAGAGAAGCATTTGTAGATGTTTTCCTAAAATAAACAGTCCCTGAGTGGTTGATCACGTGAACTAAACGCAAATCAAAGCTTTCCGCGAGTTCATCTTCCTGCTTCCCTCACTGTTCAATTAGCCATCACACTTTCAGTTTCGTTTTTGAAAGCATTGGTGCTCATTGAAAGAACTAAACAACCCGAGACCTTGAACGCCCAAGCTTCTGAAAGCCAAATCCACGGCAGAACGCGGCTTAAACCCCTTCATTAGAAGCGGCAAAAGCAACCAGATGCACTGCAAGTGACTGAGCGACCAACCTGAACTTGCGAGCTCCCGATCTCCGCGCGCGGATTTTGCTATCCGTAAAGCATGCCCGCAACCGTGTCGAACTTTATCGCCCGTAAAAGGTACAGTACTTACTTCATGGGGTTTGTTAGCTGACCGATCGGATCCCGAGGTCTTCCGTTCGTTGCGAGCCAGTGTTGATATTCCGTAAAGCGTGCGTCGTTCTGCCGTTGTAATTTCCGGACCAGGGGGAGCGCATGCGACAATGACTACTCAGCATGGCTTCCGTGGAGAAAGTGTTTATTTCACGCCAGGTTTGTGCGAGAGAAGATCAATATGGGAGCGGCTGTGATCGCCAGACAAGGTGAGGTGGAGGGGCCCGCCTGGCCGGCACTAGTCGGGACGCCGCCTTTGGTATTCGAAACCGCGCTTGTCGCTTTATAAGAGGCGTCGGTCACCGTTGGCTCAATGGAGTATGGCTGGCTGCTGTAGACGTGCACTGCGGCCACTCGAGCACTGAAAAGCATTTCTCATTACGTTGGTAAAAACTTACAAAAGCCCAAGCCAGCCTCCCCGGCCAGGGAAATGTAGGGGTCGGCAATGGTTTATAAACGTAAAAGCTAACGTTGCCAGCGTGAGAGCTCCCAGCGCCGACAGTTTACACGCTAGACGGCACCGGTACCTCGCTTCTACCTTCGTCACGATAAAATTAAGAGGAAATGGGAGAGAGAAATGCAAACTTTGTTTACTGATTTTTCAGCAAATAGAGCATCGGTGTGTGTGAAAAAAATACCTAGAGAGCTAGAAAACGTATGATCTTTAATTTAAAACGAAATTTCATTCAGCCTTTAGTGTACCTTTAATGCCACCTTACAAACAAGCGCAGTGGACTGGCCGGTTCACGGCGATCAAGGTTCCTCAAGTCGAGTAATGACAGGTTCGTCACTTCACGTTACAACGAAAATGAACCTCTTTCTACCTCAGTCAGCTCGACGTTGCGCGCAGTACCGCATTTCTTGACTCATGCTCTAGTTAGTGAAAGCTCGTTAATTCGAGCTCAAATATAAAAATTTATGTATACTTTTACCTGTATGATTTGGTCCCTCCAAGGCTTCATGAAAGTATATGAGTAAAGAAACACTTTATTGCGAATCCCAGTACGTTCCGACACGGGTAATGCAAACAACGTGCCACCGCGGCGGCACCTTGGCGCTTGGCACACGGCCGGAGAAGCGCACCCGGTGCTTACACAGAAGGCTGCGTAGAAGATAAAAGGCAAGCAACGGTAACACCAATCTAGACACCACAAATGGCAGATGTTTTGCAAGACGCGTTCATGGTGAAACACGTTGCAGATAACGCATGGGTGTGTGTGTTGAGTTGACAGATAACGGCCTCGTATCTCAGGTCAAAAGCAGAACCTGTGAGTGTCAAGGCAAAGCACAGTGCAGCAGTTCACAAAAAAACAAATCACAGTGCGGCAGTTCCCTCAAAAGTCATCGCCGGATCAATGTCGCCTGCCTCTTTAAGAGTATTCAAAAAAGCGGTAATGAGGCTTTCGCGCTACATCCATTTGGAAGAGTAAAAAGTGCTGACTGTCGCCTCTATGGACAAAACGCAGGCAGTTATCACGGGCGTTTTCAAGCATCAAAGTTGTCACATACCCTACTCCTTCACAACTCCAGTGAACTGTTGTTATTGCTCGCGTTCAATATTTTGAAGATTTATTAATTCAAAATGAAATCGCGACCCCTTGCGGTTGGAATTAACGAGCTTGAACTGTATACATAGTTAGGTTTCTGCATGACACAAAACAGTAGCTAGACTCAGCCTGCACCAGCCACTGGTCTGACTTGCGAACACCACTGAGCATTACGGGTGAAGAGACTGGAGTCTCCGGAGCGAAATTCAGCATGGCGCATCTCGCGTTGGCTGCCGCCGTAACGCTCCAGTTAATCACACGCCATGTCTTGCGGCAGCCCCTTACTTTTCCTGGAGTTTCACGGCGTGCTAATATTAGAGCTAAGGGAATTTCCCATCACTATCAACGCAGCCAACGACGCCGGCAGTTCTTCGTCATAGCTGGGACGTTCAGCACATTGTTAAAATGAGATCAACAGGGGAGCAGTCGATAGGAATGTATGAAGCTGCTGTGTCTTGCCGGCTGGTGGTGTCCGCGTACTTAGCGACATGAGCGCCTGTGTCGCGTTAAATGGGACACGGCCACCCGCCTGCCCCGCGTGTTCGCTGGTTGAGCGGCGTGCCCTTCTAAAATGAGCGAAAATTTAAAGTCGGTATGTTCATATTTCAACTAATGAGATTTTTCCTACCATCACAAGCATCCCAAACACCGCAATTTCTCAGAACATGTACTGTAAGTCTTTCGCCTTAATGCGTACTGTCATAATGGTTAAATTGTAAAAACTCCTATACTCCTTTATGGCCCCTTTTCTGGAGTCTGCACCAGCGATTAGATAACGAATTAATCAACCATCTCACCGTGATTCTTCTCTGTCCAACTCAGACGATACCGCGAGATCTGGCAATGTCTAAACTGAAACCTATTGGGCTGCTCCATGTGAAGTACGCTGTCGCATTCCTTCTTTCATTGTGAGGAAACACCACTTGGCTTCGCTAAATTTTCTCTGGCACTTATGTGCACGCGCATACAACTGGGCATCCGTAAATTAGTCCTGGGCGTTTAAAAACACACGCAAGTAATGCATGTTTCGAAGGTTTCATTACATTAAAACACTCATGGTGAGCTTCGGTTTCTTTTTACGTTTGACAGTGGCTTGGCCAAGAAAACATAAAAATGTATTCAACAACTGCACGTATTTCTTGTTATTTTATCGTACTCAGTGTGACGTTACGCAGTTGGGAGACACGTTAGAAGAAAAAACTCCTTCCTGTCTTAACTTGCGCGCAAGAGGTGGTATTTGCCATACCACCGATTGATACTGGAAACTTTTAGAGACCATCTTCATCATGAAGAACATCCTGTCGAGAATTTTGAGATTGTCAAGGACGTAAATTGACGTTAAACAATTTTGCTCTAAAAATGGACCAGCGCTTACAAGAGGAAGGTCCCGCCTCTATCTTACAAAAGCGCCTTGTACAACAGTATCTGACGGCGGAATACTTCTCAATAGGTTGTACTTTGTGTGCAAAGTAAATTCGCGTATATTATTGCTCACAAATTTTGGATCTTGTTTTACAGAGTTTTCATCGTAATTTGATGCCACAATGACTAGAGTTAGCCCAACGCATTTTGATACCGTGATCCACTGTAGAAGCCAAACGACTAAACCTCCAATACATTTCAGCACGAACGCGTTAAAACATCATTCATATTCCAACTGCTTATGTTTGACGGCTGCATTTAATTTTCATTTCTCCAACAAGAAAATTCTCGATGGACAAAGTTCCATATGCTTAGTTCTCCATGTTAAAAGCTACGCTGTGTCTAAAGGTACGTCGGACGTACCCGCAGCATTTCTTAAAGATACGTCGGACGTACCCGCAAAATTTCTTAAAGATACGTCGGACGTACCCGCAAGATTTCTTAAAGATACGTCGGACGTACCCTCAAGATTTTTTAAAGATACTTCGGACGTATCCGCGGAACTGTTTTAAGTACGTTTCACTCGGCCCAAACATGCAGCGAACGTTCAGCGTTTTCTCGCGTCGACGTCGCGTCGCCAGAAATGCATGGCGACGCGAGCTGAAACTCGAGCGACGCCGATGTCTACGCTCGCCAGACATCGGCGTCGACGCAGCGCGAGAGAGCATCGGAAAGCGAGCGGCAGCATCTGTCTTCGCGTGGTTTGGGGTCGTTCCTTTCAGCAGAAAACAATCAATTTCTTTTTAACTTACGGTAATCAGTTGCCTTGAGACAAATTGCAAGCTATTTCTGTTCGCAAGCGCTCATCCAATTGTGGCTTGTTCGGCTTTCATCGGGGAGATCGGGGATCTGCGATAGCTTTGTGTGAGTTAAATGAGGGAGCTCTGGTTACATCGCATCCAGTATTAGCATAATGTGGCTTGTCAGCAAGATCGGTGCGTGACGAGCAAGCGTTATCAACGCCAGAATTCTGGCGCATTCCATTCCATTCGTAGCTCCCGTGGCTTGCGCGGGTGAGACCGGGGATGTGCGATAACTTTTTTTGACTCAAATAAGGGAGCTGTGGTTACATCGCTTGTAGCACTAGCATTATTGTCCTCGGCTCCAAGATCGGTGCGCAAGAAGCAAGCGTTACCACTGCTCAAATCTCTCAAATACGACCAAAAGAAAGCACACCCAACACCATTCGTGGGCAGCCTCAGTTGGTACACCGAATTTTTCAAACCTTCTCGCCTCCTTGTGTGGTCGAGCGGTTGAGAGCCGGACTTCTGTTTTGAAAGTCCGTGGTTCGAATCCTAGCAAAGACGTTTCTTTTCTTTTTTTGCGAGGGTTTGATCGGTTTTTTTTGCAGGGTACAGTCAGGGTGCCAGAGTACCCTGCCTTTCAACCTACAAATTACGTTCGACGGTAACCTCAGTATCAAGGCAGCGCTGACATTTGTTTTGATTACAATTTGAATTCATGAACGCGCAGTCGGTACGCAACATGAAGGTTAAATCAAGTAGCAACTAAAGCAGTTGTGCGAGGTGCGTCTTCGTTTATCATTCTATCTTATTTTGTTCTGATTTGACCGTGATGGCTCGAGATACATTTCGCAGCATTTCAATATTTGCCCGCCAACATACTTAGCAATAAATAAAGACGCCAAGTGATTTTTTTTGCTAAAGTTAAAGTCTTGATAATTGCAGTTCAAGAAGCGACAATAACTGCTCATAAACGACTTCAACAGGATGGCATACGTGTCCAGCAACGCCCGCCGACGCAGCGACTGGCGCGCGACTTCGCCGGTCTCCTGCGGGCCCCGCGCGCGTTGACGCCGAACGACTCCGACGCTTGCGCGACGCGTGATTTCGCGTCCATGTGGTTAGGGCTTTAAACAGAAACATATGAGGGGGAAAACAGAAAGATACTCGCGTCGCACATGGGAAAACAGAAAGACACTCGCGTCGCACATGATTTTGTTTCCCTCTTGCGAGAACCCGTACTGGTTCACATTCGATCTCTGACCTCAGCGAAGACTCTAACCGCCCCTTCAAATAAGGTCCAACTAGAGAACACGGGGGAAAAAAATACATTCTGCGTCAGGTTAGGCATCGTTAGATTCTTGGCTTGTATACAGCAAACGCGTGATGGTTTTGCCGTCGATGATTCGAGATAACCACGCTAGTTTCGACAACGCAGCTTTCGAGCCACTCTGGGCCCTGTACGTCCGACGTATCTTTAAGAAATCTTGCGGGTACGTCCGACGTATCTTTAATAAATATTGCGGGTACGTCCGACGTATCTTTAAGAAATTTTGCGGGTACGTCCGACGTACCTTTAGACACAGCGTAAAAGCTAAAACTATTTACAATTGTCTGACAAGATGCCTTCAAGATATAAATTTGCATTACAAAACTTTTCAGTCCATACCACAGCCCAAAAGGGCACTTCGCGAGGAGATTACAGAGGCTCACAAAATTCTTTATTTCGTTATTCAAAACCATGAAGCAGTACCGGGGGGTTGAACTCCGAACAACAGAAAATAAAATACAAGATCACAAAACAGGTGTTCAAAAGAAAGCACGCAAACCATTTCGTGCGGTACAAAATTTCCCAAAGCAAGCAGAGAAAATTCGTATTAACACCATTTCGAATCGTGCACTTGAAAAACAGTAGCATTGTTACAATAGGCGTAGAGAAATGTTTCGCAGCAGAGCGTCATCCCAGGATCCACGGATATATTTCTGCCAAGCTTGATAGGAGACCACAATTCACAGTGAGGCAGCGTTTCTGCACTTCTTACTACAGACGTCGTGCCTGAGTAGGTTAGAACACGTAAGAAAAATAGTTAGGCAAGAAGGTTCAACGCTCACTCGCCTTCTCAGCTTAATAACATTTCTGCAAATTCATTTACATAAGCGTTGCATAAAGCCGTAACGAAGACATTTGTACACGCTACAAGCTAATTCATCTATCAAGAATTGATTGCAAAGCTCAAAAATTACCGTATGAGCGTAAAACAAATTAACTCGAGCACATTGGGAATTTCGATAGGTTCTCGCTATATATAACAAGCAACAAAAAACCCTAGTCCACACAGGAGGAGCAGGAATGGTTCATTCCTTTTATTTCCAAACTCCTGGCATAGCGTAATTTCTTCAATAGTGGGCTGAGGAAGAAAAATCGCAGTTTTACTCTTGTTAGGAAGATTCGCGTACAGTTACATGTGTGGGAAGTACTCACAGAGAAAACAACCAAGAGGGTGTCAGTGTTGATTGTGAAGACGGGAAATAGCATACCACGACCGCGAACATTTATTCGTCCAGCCTAAATTGTGTCTGCTCTCCCGCTACAGAAGGGGGCGGCTGAAATATTTATTGGGAAGGTTCTTTGTTTACTTTCACTGCAGTTTCTGGTGAGAATACACGATGTTTACTGCAGTGTGTTCTTTGAATTCGTGGGATTGAATTTGTAATATTTTCGTCCAAACCCTACGCACATGTCATAATATATCGGGAGGTCATCCACACATCCCAGCGCATACGTTTTAACGTATGCGCACTTTAACCTTGGCGGGCATGGTATCAGTTTACCCTCACAATTTCTATAATGGTCTTTTTTGTTCTATTAATACAAAGTGAGTGGCGATAGAAGAAATTTAAGCGTGAAACTAAAATGTAATAATTTTTGAAGCAAAACCACTTTAGTGTTTATACGCTAAAATGGTTTTCCTTCAAAAATTATATCACAAATGAAAAAAGTGCTGGAGGGGGGGGGGGGGGGGGGGGGAGATACGGCAAGCCGACGGGACGCTGCGCTACTAACAACTTGTTTATCTTCACTGGTTGTTTGCCCAATTTTATACGGGTATACAGCAACAGAAGAGCAGGGGAACGGGTAACCAACATAAAATGTATAAAAAATACTTGGTGAAGGACAGGGGCATGTGAAAATGTTGCTGTACAGGAATGCCCGTGCGCGATAAACCCCCTGTCGTGATAATAATTACAGCTCTCTTTCTTTGGCAGTGATATGGAAACAGTGCTAATGCACTTGTCTGTCAATGACAGTAACTTCTGGGCCTCGATAATTTCTCTGGTTAGCCGCGCCTTATGTCGGGCTACCCGGGTGGCCTTGTCGAACTGTGGCATACACTTCATCGTACACGCACAATCCCTGCAGTGGATGGCCAAATGTCGGATACCCGCGTTTACAACGTTATTTCTGTGTTTTTAGCCTATCATAAAGGCACCGCCCAGATTCACCAATATCTGCCTGCCACACGACAAATTAATAAAATATCGCTGTCTCTTGCTGTGTCTTCGTACCCCACCTCCCTGGCGCTTTTTCCGTTATGCATAACGAACTCGCCCAAGAAACCACACTCTGAAAGTTTTAAAGTTCTTAATAGTCAACAAAAATAAATTTTTTTACTAAACTAAACAATTTGATGCTTTCGAATACCACTGCACTATATTGGCTTTACATAAAGCATAAAAACCTCGAAAGTCATGTCGAAGTACAGTAGCTTGAAAGGTTGCACTAAAATGGGCGGTGTTCACCATAATGGTGTAAGAATGGGTAGGGTATCATGTGGGCATGTTAATACAAAAATTATGTACCAATTATTGTGATTTCTTTTAGTTTAAAGTACAGCGACTCTAAGCTCTTGCATCGAAACCACAAGAAGGCGACGCGGAGTTTAGTGCCTACTCACCGTATACTGACACATCAGATGATGAGAGAACCTGTACAACTGCGCAATTTTTTTCCGTGTAGAGGAAGCGCCAGTGCGGTGGTGGCATTATGTAATCAAAATAGCCTGCGTGAAATACAAACAGGAGTGAATGATACAAACAGACACTTGTGTGGCATCAGCAGGGCTTTATTATGTAGGCTACTACTGATTTAAATGAACACCCAATAATGTTGCCATTTGTACCACCACATCTCTTTAATATGTCTTACCTTATCTCTGGTTGTGACAACCGGAAAACGATAATATTTTCCTTGTAATTTTCGTTATGCATTAACACAGCATTTTTTATATTACTTCGCCGCTAAAAAGGATATTCCAGGTGCCGTCTTTCTTTGTTTCTAGATACATTTTTGCTACGAACCCTAAACAGACTTCTCTGGTGAAATTTTCCTAGAATCCACGCCAATTCATTCATGAATATACCGTCATATTTCTGAAAGCATTGATAAGTTACGGGGCAGATTTCTGGACGCGAATATCCTTCTGCTGCGCTAAAGCTTTACCAAACAAAATTTGGGACTAAATTCTCCGTTCCAAGCCCATTAAGGGATGGTGTGCTTGCATGCAACACATTCGTGTTAATAACAAAGATGTGTCTAGCGTTCCGTCCAGACGGAACGATATACAAGTGCTAAAGTTCCGTCTAGACGGAACGGAGCTCTGCGGACGGAGCCGGCGTGAAATTTGTACAGTTCCGTCCAGACCGGCTGACCGGCAATACCGGCTGATTAGGCGCCATGCTAACTCTTCAGATTTGGTGTAGAGGTTGCGCCTCGGATAATGGCGCTATTGTACCACGTTCGACTCCCCCCAGTCATGCTTTTTTTTGCGTGGTTGTGCCGGCGTTTCGTAACAGCTAACTTCATGCCCATTTTACAATTGACGCGGTGAGAGCAGTCGGTCTTGATTCTGCACTCCACCGGCCACTCCGCTACCGCTCACTAAAGCCAAGGCCGACGTATCCACCGCCAGAGTTCCGATCATCTGTAGTTCATAATGGTGATTACTAATTAACGGTTATTCTGGCTGGTCAATGAGCGGAAGCGGTTCACTCGGCTGGGTAAATATCAAGAAAGACTGGTCGCGCTGCTCGTTGTGAAGCGGGCGTGGTCGAGCTTGGCTGTTCGTTTGACGGCCGATGATATCATTGAGAGTGATTACAAACCAATAGTAACTCTGGCTAGTCAATGAGCGGAAGTGGTTTGACCGGTTGGGTAAAAATTAACAAAAGCGATCGGACTAATACCCTAGTTTCACGGGCACAGTTCACCACGGTTAAGCGAACCGCGGTTAGACAAAACCGCAGTTTGCTGCGTTACACGACAGACGAAACTGCGGTTACCCCGCTAACCGTGATTATTGCACACTGAGCTTGGCCACCTCAGTTCGGTCACGCTAGCCGCAGAACCCGCAGCCGCAGTGCTCAAAATCGCACAAGTCTTGGGACGCAAGTTGCGGCGCATCAGCGGAGGTGAAAAAAAATCACCTGGTGTTCGGAGGAGACGAAGGTTGTCAAATAGCGGGCGCCCCAAAGCTGCCCTCAAGAGGCGCTTGCGTTCTTTGCGTCGCTCTCGCAGTCAGCGCGACTGCCACTCAGCAGCGGCTCGTTAGCACAAAAGCCGTGCTAAATTTGTCAATTCCGCACGTCGTTCGCCAAAGCAGGCAATCATGGTGCGTTTTCAGCACTCGAAAACGATCGGCGCACACGTCGGCCGTGCCTGCAAACATGCCAGCGCACCTGCGCGCACGGCACTGAAACCGGCTCGAACCGGAACAGACCACAGCAGCAACAGCTTGTCGCCGCTCTTCGAAATCAATCTGATCGCGGGAAATAACTTCCACGTGCGAAAAAGTGGATGTTAATGTGGTGAAAAATTGTGCTATGGATAGCGGCGGTCAAATATCCACCACGATGCTAAGCCTAAAGTTCCCAACACCGAGCAAACGCGAGAAACCAAGCCGGTTGCGAGATGTTGTGGAAGCCCCTCTCGCCGCGCGGGAGTGCG
Organism: Haemaphysalis longicornis; assembly: GCA_013339765.2. Classification (NCBI taxonomy): domain Eukaryota; kingdom Metazoa; phylum Arthropoda; class Arachnida; order Ixodida; family Ixodidae; genus Haemaphysalis; species Haemaphysalis longicornis. The sequence goes on along the minus strand of JABSTR010002985.1, from coordinate 17,255 downwards.
TTGCGTTTGGGTCTAAAGCGACTGTTTTAACAATATTTCATTTTGTCTACACTGCTTCCATTTTGTTTTTTATTGTCAAGTTCGAAGGGTGTTAATTTATTTTTGTTACGCTCACAACCAAGTGACCGCGGTCACCACAGTTTGAATTTCGCGTGTAACAGCCAAAACCGCCGTTTGCCATAACCGCGGTTAGAGTTTAGTAACTATGGTTAGGCTTAACTGCGGTTACTTCTGCTGAGTCTCAATACAAACTCTAACTCCGTCAAACGGAACTCCAAGCCGCCACCTCGACCACGCCCGCTTCACAACAAGCAGCGAGAGCAGTCTTTGTTGTTATTTACCCAGCCGAATGAACCGCTTCCGCTCATTGACTAGCCAGAATAACCGTTAATTAGTGATCACCACGAACTACAGATGATCGGAACTCTGGCGAGGGATACGTCGGCCTTGGCTCTAGTGAGCGGTAGCGGAACGGCCGGTTAAGTACAGAATCAAGACCGACTGCTCTCACCGCGTCAATTGTAAAGTGGGCGCGAAGTTAGCTGTTACTAAACGCTGGCACAACCGCGCAAAAAAAGCATGACCGGGGGGAATCGAACGTGGTACAATAGCGCCATTATCCGAAGCGCAACCTCTACACCAAATCTGAAGAGTTAGCACGGCGTCTATTCAGCCGGTTTTGCTTTCGTCTGGACGGAATTGCACAAATTTCACACCGGCTACGTCTGGACGGAACGCTAAGCTCTCAGTTGTATTCCGTCTGGACTGAAGGATAACCCGCAGAGCTCCGTTCTGTCTGAACGGAACTTTAGCACTTGTATATCGTTCCGTCTGGACAGAACGCTAGCCACAGCCTAATAACAAACTATATTAAATTCATAACTGGAAGCCCTTTGAGAAGGTACTACAAGCCTCAGGCAAAAAGGCTCGGCGGTCTTATCAATAAACGAAACGAGACATAGCGGATTGAATACTTGGATTCCTCCCCAGGCAGTGACTCAATGTTAGCAATACCACTTTCTCATGACCATAGATCCTGCGAAACATAAACACGTTTCTAAGTCATATGACTTCCATGTTTTGGGGTATGACACGTGACAATTTCCTATAAACTTCCTCCGCGCCCTTCTACGCATTGCTATAAACAACTAAGAAATTCGGAGCTTCACGTCAAAGGAGCGACGTTACGACATCGTTTATTGGTTTTGTACAAGTCGCCATCGAGGCCGCAATGCTCACATAGGGCTACCTGTAGCATTTATGTGGCTGTTTTTCGTGAAAAAATAATTGGCGTATGTAACACTGGTAAGGCGAACTTAATAAGGTGTAAACTATCTCGTAGGTTACTCGTGCCTCCTTGGGCATTTAACTCAAATAACAAATTATCTCTAGTGCAAGAGGCCGTCGTCAAGAAACCTTTTGTCGAAACTCTCGTTCGTACGTCTCAAGTTCACCCGCGAGAATTATGGGACTCCTCTGTTCGAGTACTTTGTAAGTTTTTCACCTTTCCTAAACGCTTCACTTTGCCTTGCTACGTGTAAAATAAGAAAAGGACGTATTTAACGCGTTACAAAGAGTTTGCCCTGTAATTTACTGAAAAACCTAAATATTGCACCAGCCTCGTCTCTTGTTCCTGTATTAACAACCCTATCAAGGTCATCTCATAAAAGTACCACTTCAAGCAATTCTCGCTCATACATGTCAGGAAGTGATGCCCTTATTTGACATCACGATATGTTGTTTGCGTAAAGGTGTTACTACAGCAGTAGAAAAAATACTCACTTCGCTCAATGACAGAGAAAACAAGGTTGTATTTATAACGTTCCTCTTCTTCAAAGACCATGTAGATTTTTGCAATGGGCCTGGTAAAATGAAATGATTAGACTGACACCTGTTACTATAAATTAACAATTACAAATTAATTATCGCTGTTCTCTTACTTACACAGACAATTTCCGGTCATTCTAAGCCTGTTCAAGCAGTTAAAATATCGCATTGTTTACACCAAAACTGAAGGTTGGGCCAGTTGGTGCGGGTTCATACTGACAAACAACCAGCCCAAGGAAGACAAGACAAGACAAGAAAGACATCTTTGGTATCGAGCTGACGTTATATCAGTGATAATCAACAAAAGAATGTTTCGTTCAGTTTTATTTTTAATTTCTTCTGAAATACAGAACCAGCAAAAAGTGACTACGAATCACTATGTTTATTGTTTTGGCAGTACATAATATTTTTGTGGCTGTCCTAGAGTTAGGTGAGCCGAAACAACGATGCCTGGTTTTCTAAATTCGCATGTATTCTGTGTTATCATTTCATTTACCATCATAATTAATAAGTTTCTGCTATTGCAGCGACAGCAACCACAGTCTTTGCAGACTAATTCAGCCAATCACGGCTTGGTTATCTATATATTAAGGCATAGGTCGCAACATGTGTGTCAAGTAATTTTGACGATTCTTCAAGAGCCAAAAGCAAACTCCACGATGAATAGTATTACTAGTGTGCGCAAATCGAACCAGCACGAGCAACTAACTTGCCGAGTGGCCCGGGGTGCAAGGGTACGATGTACCGAGGTATGGAAATATAGATACAGCTGTATACAGCAGAATAAAATCGATACCTAAACGGTATGTTACATGAAACACACATCAAACCAACTACCGCTGCCAGTAAATCTATTTGCACGCTTTACAAATGAGTTTCTTCGAGATTACGCAGCCGGACTAACGTTACCTGATAAAATGTATTTCGCCCAATCTAAGAACACTTCTCACTTTTATGGTTCCACGTTTATGAGTTTATTCTTTAATGTATTCAGTTGTGTATATTTGATTTAGATGCACTTTTAAAGCGGCATTGCATTGGGAACTGTATCAGTGGGAACTCAACATTGTGCCGGAGGACAACGCTTGGGCGCCTGGTTTTGAAACTCTCTGCTCCCAAATGTGTATAACGTGAACCGAGTTATCTCAAAGTCATATTGATAACACTGTGCAAATAAAATTGCAGGGCCAACGATGACAGCAAACCCAAAATGTCGTGCCAACGACTGATTAATATGCTTGATTGATTGAAGGGTTTAACTCGCCGACGCAACGAAGGCGATGAGGCGCACCGTAGTGGAGGGCTCCGGATGAATTTTGACCACCTGGGGATCTTTAACGTACACAGAAATCTCGTACACACGGGCGTTTTTGCTTCTCACCTCCATCAGAAAAGCGGTTGCTGCGGCCGGGATTCGAACCAGCGACCTCGTGCTCAGCAGCGCAACGCCTTAGCCACTGAGCCACCGTGGAGGGTGATTAATATGCTTGCCCACTGCCTATTCATAGAAAACAATATTTCACTTGTTCATCAGTCAGGACGCGAAGGTGCAGTGACGCCTGCAAATGCCCACCCCGATGCTACCAAGTTTGATCCAGCTCTAAATAGGCCTCTTCTTCTCAGTAATTCAAAGTCGTACCTCACCTTATAACCCAATGGGCACCCCATCACCAGCTTCAGTGGCGCTTCCCCATGACGTCGGTTTTAAGCACAAGAATATAACCATATCCATTACCAGAAACCCTATTTTGGCTAAACGTTGCAATCATGGTGCCTTTACATATTTTACCTATTTAGTTTACCTCTGAGCGAGGGCTTACGGTGTGCGATATCCAAAGATCGTACCAGAACCAAAGAAAGGTAGGTTAATTACTCAGAATGCCTTCAATGTAAGCACACAAAGTAATAAGTCAAAACCTCACTCAGAAGAAGTGTGCACCACGCTGTCAGAAACTGATTGCTGCGGTGCATTTCAAGAAATGGCAGGCGTCTCTGTTTACAAAGGCAAGGGCTACCACCCAATATTCATTTCCTCAGGTGTAACTTATTTCCTTCTACTTTAGTCCAACCTTATCTCCTGGCTTACCCTATCAGCAGTAAAGATTCTGCTACAAATTTTAACATCTTACCATGGGCGGGTGGCAGCGGGAGATGTTGACTCCGAGGCATTGCTTATATTCCGATAATAAAACCACTTCCCCAGCTCAATGCTCCCGTATACTTCAGGAGCAAAAGCCGCTGTTACGCACAATGTTTCATTCAAACCGCCAGGGGGATTGTACGTTCTTTTAACGAGTGCGAAAGTTGCTGATCTGTTAAAAAACTGACGACAAACAAAAAAATGGTTTTAGCACTTGGCATGCACGTTATCCGGCGTTTTAACGGTGTGTGTTGTTGACAACGTTTTGAAACGCATTTTCAACACTCTTATGTTCTGATTTTGGCACCTAATGTCAGCAAACTGGCCACGAAGACGACTACAAGGACATACACATTAAGAGACACGGCTGCTCTAGACTGCAAAACCCGCTAAAGTCCCATTCAGCACGTACGTACGTACGCCCCGCGAAATTGAGTGTTACGCGTGTCTTTTACTAGTTTTGGTATGTGTCTGTAATGTTCTCGTGTTTCCTTTCGTGATGTGATGCATTCCGCTTTATAACACGCCTGCCGGCTTAGAACACCATTTCTGGCACAATGGCACCAAAGCGCTAAGATGTACCTTGGTTTTGAGAGCACGTTTCTACAAAACGATTATACTTTTTTGCTCTTCAGGAGCCATCGTTTCATCTTTTCGGCAGTATTTTGAATGTTTTCCTGAGTACTCACAGCACCACAGTGATGTCATAAATACTGTGTTTTAAGCAGACCGCGTTTTAGGCGCACCTGTTCAGCTCTCAACTTTTGAGACGATAGCCTTTCCTGGGCTACTTGAACACGAAAAGTTAGGTCTGTCTGTCTGTCTGTCTGTCTGTCTGTCTGTCTGTCTGTCTGTCTGTCTGTCTGTCTGTCTGTCTGTCTGTCTGTCTGTCTGTCCCTCGATTCAGCCACTCGGCCAAAATGGTGGGAAATTCTGAACAATAGGGCTATATACACACAGCCAAATCTAAGCGTCATGGCAAGGTTCATACTCTCTAATATCATTGAGCAAAAACGGAATATTACGCATATTTCAGGGAAGACTACAATACATAAGTGATATTCGCCGCGTTCCTGTAATAGATATACACGGATGATTGATTTCATAAAAAATACGTCCAGAAAAATACAAAAGCGGGCGCCCGCGGTTTCCCTAGCGGCATTTAAAGAAATCAAACAGCAGTAACGAAACATTCCACTCTCTACGTTCTACGTTCCGCTTGGAACGCACGTGTAGTGGGTGCCTCAATTCACGCGCGTCTCCGCCATACGGCAGCGCTGGCATCGAGGCACGCGACTTGGAGCCGTGGAACACGGTAAATTTAAATTGACTTGAGCAAACCGCTGGCGTGTTTATCTTGGGAGGAGCGACACGGCAGAGTAAGAGCACAATATATGAGCTGGAAGGGGAAGGGAGGCCTTTACTTGGCAAGGGCGACAGACGCCTATCGTCTTTCGTCGACATTTGTAACGAAACGATCAGGTACGAGGCCAATTTTTCACAGCTCCTATTCCAGATGCAAAGCTGAACTCTGGGCCTGTCATTGTTCAAGAAACATCTAGTGTGTTTCGTTCGGCTTATAAATAAATTTTGAGTTGTTCCCGATTAAAGCGTCACTTTTGTAGTCCAAGAGTTTTTGGTTTAGGGGCAAGGGTTATGGGTCACGCGTCCGGTGAGAGGGTCGCGGGCAATTGTCGTGACCATCTCACGACAGCTGTCATCTTCGCATGTCAATCCCCTGAGTATGAATTCGGGATTGCGTACGTATTCTGATGACACTCGTGAACCGGCCATTAGCTTCTGATGGCTGCTGACATCGTCATTTGGCAATATCCGTTCAATTTGGGATTAAAAAATCCCAAATTGAACGGATATGATCCAATGATCTTTGGAATTAAAAAATTCCAAAGATCATTCCCAAGGCTTTGCTAAGAAACTACCAAATTGTATTGTGAAAGCTCCCATTAAAGCAGCGCGACACACGAAAGATTTAAAGGTTAAATATTGCCAATGGAAACATTAAGCAGACTAAGTGTACTTTGAAAGCCGTGTTCTATGTTGCGGAGGTGTTGAGTAGTATCTGATTCCTTAGAGTGTGACTGTGCGTCTTTGCCTTTCGATAACCGTTCCTGCCACTAACATCTAGTGGCATCGCCATTGGTCAACACCATTTAATGAATATGAGGCCCTCCCAAAGACCAACGAGTGATGGTTGTTTTGTACTGAATTTCTACTAACCTGTCGTCTAGTAGCTTCATAGAACAAGGGTGGCGCACGCAAGCTTCACCTATGAAGCCACAACACTTTTGCATTCAAAGCAGCTAAGCAGAGTGAAGTGCATCTCGAAAGAAACTCTTGTCGGGTGTCGTCTAGGTGTACAGTAGTGCATAAACACTGGCCTGTCAACACGCATTCCTGAATTTGATTCCCACTCCTGCCACGGTTTCATGTTTAGTTAAAGGCGCGTAAAATTTCGGGGTCATCGGCTGCTCACAACTGGTTTGTCGCCTCATGGTTCACATGATATTTTTGTATTGTTAGGCGCCCTGCCTCTCAGACCTGAAGCTTCAGGAAAATTGTTACTCCTGAACACGTTCGCGAGTCCCTTCGGTCTAGTTGACAAAAATGAGTCGTAAATCATTTCTTTTGTGACCTCGGTCATGACAGCCTCGTGTACTGAAATGCATACCCACAAAAATCTCCAAAATTGCTTACCGTCCAGCCATCGATTGTGCTTGTGGAATTACACGTCACGCTTTCGTTCGTGTTGGCAAGGGCTGATGAAATAAATGGCATATTTAGGCAGTATAGCCATACCAACAGCATTTTGCAACTTTCCCTATCCCAGCTATAGCACAAAGCTGTTAAGCCAGAAAAAAAGTAAGAACAGAGAACAGTGTTTTAGACATCAATAAAAAAGGTCATTATAGGGCGAAAAAATCTGAAAGTAATAAAAGTTTTTGTCAGTGTTGTTACTTTGAATGAACGCCTTTTCCTGTGAAAAAATTTGCTTAAAGAAAGTTCTTGAAAAATAGTAGGGCAGACACAGTGGTGTAAAAATAACATGGGATGCTCACCTTTAGCACAGACAAAGAAAAAGTGCTCTAGATATCTAGCAAGGTACAGATGTTAAATGGCAAAACCTTAAGTGCCAGCATGCACTCGAAGAAACTGCATAGACTTGAACGTTTGCTGACACTGTTTAGGCAACATATTCACAACCTCAAAGCTCGGGTTAATGTGCCCTGATTTCCCGTATTTTACTGTTTATCGAGTGTCCTAATAAAAGAGTATTCCATCTTCATAAAAACACTGGTTGCCCTGCGTTTATGTACAACCTGAATTTTACTACTGTTGTTATTTCAATGTTGAAGTCTTGCAGATTGCTTGAACCATCACTTGGCAGCTTAGCTCACAGGTTAAAGTTTCTGGTCATAAACTGATAATTTTGCTATTGTAATGTGCTTCAGCTTCTTATAAGCTTAGAGAAGTAGTGTTTGCTTTTGCTTCGAAGGTTTAATTGCATAATGATAGAAAAGTTTTGAAGCAAATAACTTAAGCACCCGTTTTGTGCTTAAATTTTTGATAATGTCGTAATAAAATATCTCGAGTAAAATGGGGCTGTTCGTATTATACAAATTTTATCAACCGATATTCAATGCGGATATAAATTCCGCAAATTTGGGATTTTGCACCTTAGGACACAACATCGGGCATTATCTACGCTTGTTAATCCGACGCTTGTTTTTAAGGAGCACAACATGGCTAAAATCCTACGTGGAGTCAGCCGTCGGTACAGGTAGTTTGTAGAACAAACGAAGGAAGAAAAAAAGGAAATAAAAATCCTTTTTTAAGCCCACTAATCCAGGACCGGACATGCAATGCTGCGGTCAAGGCTTAGTTTCTCCGCTTTGGACGTCAGCCGGAACTGCGTCGATACGCCGGGATCAGTAGGTCTCACCCCCCAGGATGATTTATCTGAGTTAGAGAAACGAGTGAAGGTATGGGGCCAATCACAAGCTTATAATCAGCGGGAGATGTTGGAGTATCCTCCGCAGTTAAATCAAGGTAGGCGGGGTGCGGCCATGAACGTCGGCAGAATTTTTTTTAGAACGGCAGACCCGTTGCACTGTAGTAGGAGGGCGGAATGGAAGGTTAGCGTTAAAGTTATAAAAGCGAAATTTCCACAGCGTACAAGAACGTAACGTGTAAGGATGAAGTAAGCACTTTTTGTTCCTAAAGGTAAAAGGTTTGGAAATGTTTATTAAAGCTCATGAAGTGAAACAGGATACACGAGTACTGCGGGAACAGACGACCGTAATGTCAGCTGGACGAATCGTTGGCTCCCTTAAGGGAAGCTTCAAAGCATATACCACAACTTAGCACCAAACGCAATTTTATATATTTTCACACAGCACGTGAATAAAAAAGCACACTAACCGAAACAGTGTTCACTGACGATTACAATATTTTCATCAGAAAGAGAAAAGTGCTGTTCTGAAACTTGCCAACCGCAAACAACGCACACTGAAATGGATGCATTCAAGCAATGACCGGTAGCTTCGTTTTGCGGCTATGCTCTGAGGACCCGCGTGGTCTAACACGGGCGCCTGGTTCCCTTTCGTACTCCCAAGTTCCCACGAGGGGAGGCTGCTCCTATTCTACACGGTACACACGTTACCGCTCACCGTTTCGTGTAGTCATAGAGACAGGAAAAGCGTAATTGACGCAATTGGGCTTTTAAACACGATATTTTTCAGGGCGATAATCTTTCTTGGGCTACTTTAACACAGGAATTTTGGTTTGTCTGTATGATTGCTTTATGTATGTCTGTCTGTCTGTGTGTCTGTTAGTCTGTCTGTTTGTCTATTTGTGACTCGATTCAGCCACCCGGCCAAAGTGAAGCAGACACTGCGCAATAGTCTTATATACTCAAAGCCAAATCTAAACGCCTAAGTCCGGTGTCAATGTTCATACTTGTCAACATTGTCGAACAAGCACAAGACATTACGCAAACATAACGCAGAACATCAATACATAAATGATCTTTGCAGTGTTCCTTTATTTAAAAATTTATGGAGGCTTGGTTTTTGGGATAGCAAATGATATACATCTACTGCATAACACCGCCGCCTGTTGGTGCCCGCGCTCCTAGCGGCATTGGAGATATCACACGGCAACAGCAACAAAAGGTTCCACTAGATAAATTCCGCGTACTGCTTGGAACGCACTTGGAATAAAGAAATGTGGCTCCATAAACGTTGGAGTAGGGCGCCTCGATTCACGTGCGTCTCCGCCGTACTGCAGCGCTGACATCCAGGAACCCGGCCTGTATCAGTGGAACGCGGTAAATTTAAATTGACTTGAGGAAACATTGAGTGCGTTTACCTTGGGAGGAGCGTGGCGGAAAGGAACAGCATGTGAGGTGAGCGGAAAATCAAAAGGAGGCATTCACAAAGGTTATCGTCTTTTGTCGACATTTGCAGCGAAAGGAGCCGATACGCGGCCAATTTTTTCTTGCGCTACTCAAAGCCGAAAATGTTTGTCTGTCCCTCAATTTAGCCTTGTGGCCAAAAGTTAAGAGAATACTGGAAAGATACATTTACATCGGAAAAACTATTGTTACTGGCTAAGGTTTCAGAGTATCGGCAATATTCTCCCCTATTGTTTTGGGCCACCGCCATGGTCATTGGTCAGTTCGTATCACATGACTATTTTTTACAGTGTGACAGTTCATGGACTGTTTATGCTTGTTTGTTTATGCGTTTGTTTTTTATGCGTTTTGGTCTGTCAACTCTGGTATACATAGCTTGTCTTCGCAGCTCTGAACCACCAAGTACCATGAAGCACCTCTGCAACCCCTGTATGTGCACTCGCGAAAACCTAAAAATCGTCTCCTAGAGTTTTTTTTTGCAATCTCAGGGCGGTCACTACGACCCCCTGGATTGTAATAAACCGTGCGACCTAGCCATCTCCGGAGTTAATGCTATTCTATCTGCTTTCTACCACCATTCCGCTGCTGCCCAAGGGCAACGCAGTCACATAGGTGCCCTAGTCAACCTAGCATGGCGCATCTCTAGAGATTTACCCGCTTCTCACCGAGGACCTTGTGCACGACTAGGGTCAGCCAGCCATCCAACTCCACAACCTACCGTCTCTGCCCACCCCCCACCCAGTTCCTAGCAGCTAAGCCACAAGAGCACGCCCCTCACACAACAAAATCGTATCAAGAGCCGCCTCACGAACACTCTTTACATCAAGGGACATGCATGCGCTACAGCCCCGGGCCTAGGTCCCATCGCGTAGGTTACAACAATAGTACAATTCCACATACTGAATGCTGTAGGTAATGCACAACATTGGCATTCCGGCCTCCGCCCGCACTGGATTATATTGGCGCTCAACCACCATCACTCTCTGGGCAATTTTGCCACGTTTGTCGATAGTAATGCTAGAGAGGCACAGGTATTCTCGCCCGAGAGAAAATCTGCAGGTGTCGGCCCCATTTACTTCTACGCGTCAACACAAACTCAATGTAGCAGTAGAAGGGAGCTTCAGTGGATTGGCTTGCGTGAACTGTGTCCACCGGCGTGTTCCAGTGCCCTCGTCTTCCGACATCAGCTAGTGTTAAAAACAACGAGGCGAGAAAAATAAAGACCTTGAAAGGAAGGACTACGAGCAAATACTTTGGATAACGCGAGTGAAGAGGGTACTGTGAATGGTGCAAGAGCGCCCTATCTAGTTTCACTGGCGTGATACACGATAGGGCACGTACAGTACAGCAAGAAAGGCAGGTGGTCGTTCTTGCTTTTCTACGTGGGAAAGGGAAAGTTTCAACATGAGAAAATCTGAAGAGACCGAATGTTTCGGCCCAAGTCGTCTTTTTTCTGCTCAGCGTACCAGTAAATCGGCTGGGCTTTTGGAATAAAAGGGAAAGGACAAGTCGTATAGCAGCAGCTTACGCAATTCAAGAGTTCCAGCAGCGTCGAGAACACGGCAAGTGGAAGTGTGACGATGCAGCCGGTTTTTCAGGCTTGATTCAGTGAACAAACTTGAGCTTTTGTTACTTACCGATGCTGACTCATAGACGCAAAAGCCTTGCTTTTCAAAAAGCGAACCACAGAGGGTAGTAGTCACCCAAAGTTGTTGTTAACTAAAACGTGCGCGCCACATAAGGCTCATTAAGCCGTGCTGTGGCGATGTAAAAGTAACACATAAGCTACAGGCAATAGCTAGATTTTTTCTTGCGAACAGAATTTCCCATTGGTTATATGGACCACAACACGTAGGCAGCAGTTATTTTTTACAATCAGCTCATTGTCATTAGTTATTTGAGAACAATTCCGTGTTTTTTATCAGTTTGTCCTAGCAAAGCAACAACGACGGGAAGGTTCTTTGGAGCGGCGAGAAATCATGGATGACTAACTGCTTGGGTTGCGCATACTTTCGCAAGATGTGTCAGTGTTTGATCGGTTATTCGTTTCCGGCCTAGCTAGTTAGCCCGAATAAAAACCACACTAAACGCAGCCAAGAAAGCTATCCACAATTTTGTGATTTATTCCTTGCCCTGTGCGTTACAAGTAAATTCCTGGTCACATACAAACAATGAAGTGTCGTTCATCGCAGTGTTTACATATTTTGGTGCTTGCATGGCAACATTTGCTGAAGCTTCGCCTCGAGTACAAAGGGAGGGGCTCTCTTGGTAGCGCAGGTCGGCAGGGTTCAAGTCGATCTTCAGGCCCTGGGCTTTGGCAGTGACCTTTGCTGTGCCATGACGGTTTACGTTCCTGGTTCTCAGGGCAATACTACCAGGTGCGTACAGGGCCGATATCGAGGGTATGGCGAAGTCCGCTATGCACAAAGTGATGCACGCACGCGTAGTGGCTCCCAAAGCAAACGTCTCGCCTGGAGCCTCCATGCCGCCGCCTCTGATCCACAGACAGCTTGAAATTTTCCTCACCGGCACGCTGGAATCGCTTTTCCGTGTGGTCTAGTCATCATCGGCATTAGACCTGCACTTGCGGAGGTTGCCTACAGGCTTTGTAACTTGCTGCACTTCCATTTATTCCGGAAAAGGGGATACTTTAATAACAAGGCCCGCAGGACCGCTGCGCTAGTAGAACATGCTGTCAGCTCCTGTAGTACCTCGGCAACCTGACCGGAAACAACGCGTGCTATAACCGGGCAAGCAGCCGGATCCAGGCCTTCCCTAGAAGTTCCGAGACTGGTCGACGGTCGCACCTGGTGCACAGTCGGCGCGTTAAACTTTAGGAACAATACCCCCACGGACGTCGCTGCACCGCAGCCGTACGAACAGTCAGGACTAGTTAGTGGGGTTTGATGCCGAAACGACGGAGCTGGCAGCAGCGCCTGTCGATTGACACATAAAAATTGTGTTGTGTAGCACTACACGTTCGACCGAACTGAGTGAAGTGCTGTTAGAAGGAATAGGCTTCAAGCAAACGCTTTCTTTACTGTGAAACTTAGAACGTCAGGGAGCACGGTAGCGCACTGTCCGGCATCAAACCCCGAGAGAAACAAGACATTCGTTCCTTTCAGCATCCCGCGCTTTCTAACCGAAGTCATTGTCGAAATGTACCTCTCACGGTGAGGTACACATCGAATTTTTAATGCCGCCACTCAATCACATGAAACCCTAGCAGGTACCATACTTACGAGCCGAGCGAGGCATGTTCCACATAAAATGTAGCCTCCCTGTCTTCAGCGTCAGCGTTTCGTAACGGGTGGGTTCAGCAGAAGCGCATGGAAGAGCTGTAAACCTGATGGAAACAACAGGCCAGTCCTAATATACTTTTTTATTTGCTTCTGCTATAGCTTAACCGATGTTGTGGAAATTATTCCTGGAGGCATACAAGGCCCTATCACTGTGCGTAACTCATGTCAGCATTCATTAAAGCTAGCAGTAAACAGGTAGAAAAGTGTTACGCTCCAAATGGTAATGGAGCGTACTGATCAGCAGTCCAAATATTGATATCATCTGTGTATAGAGCATGTTTGATCACCGGGAGGGTGCTGAGTTGTTGCGGGCGCCTTGAGGTGGCGATATTAATTTAGGAAAGCACCGCTCCTTGCGGTGCTCCGCGGATGGTCATGGTTTGAGGGGCCGTTCGTAGTGGTCCGATGCCTACATTTGTCGTGCTATCCGTAAGGAATGCGGGGATGTACTGCAACCTTCATTTTTGGTGTCGTTTAAGTTTTCGAGGATGGCATCGTGGCTCACATTGGCAAACGCTCTTTTTAAATCGAGGGCGAGGATAGCCCTGGTGAAGTGAGGGGGAATTTTCGCCAAGACGCCTTCCTTTAGTTGAAGGACGATGTCTTGAGTTGACAGATGGGGCCGGAAGCAGAAACTTTTGTGTGGGAGTTTGTCTCAGCTTTTAGGCGTGGTTGTAGGCTACCCGCTTCGCCAGCAATATAAGGCGCAATGTGTCCAGCTTCATAGGTTTTCCTGTCTTCGGAATAAGCCCTATTTCGGCGTTTTCTCATTGGGACGGTGTTGTGCCCCGTTCCCAGTGGTTATTGAAGTGCCCCGTTAAGGCTTGGGTACGTGTGGCGTCGAGGTTTCTGAAAAACTTGTTTGTGACCCTCTCTTTTCCCGGAGTGGGGTTGCGGGTCGGGGCTTCAAGTTCCTTCCAGACCTCATGTGTCGTTCGTTATTGGTTTGTCAAGCTCGAGGTTGGGACGGCCAGCGTACGTACGAGGAGGCACGGGAGGTAAAGGTGTGCCAATGTACTTTTCTTTAAGCTCATCCAGTACCTCGTCGTCTCTGCCAGGATAAGACTATAGAAAGCGCTAGATATCCTTCTTACTCTCCATGTTACTGTGTATGGGGTCCAGTAAGTGGCATAGGAGCTTCCATGTCTTTGCCGTCCTCAGCCATTCTTGCAATCTGTCGCAGAGCTGATGCTAGTTTTGTAGCGTATGCTCGGCTGCATGCTTCACTGCTTGCGCGTGATCTCCGCTCTCCGGCATTCGAGCTTTCTGTTATGTTTCTGCCTCGTCCATATTTGTTGGAGTCCTTTCACGCTTCCGTCAGATGGAGGAGGTTGGAGTCCACTGCAGGCGCTTCTCGGGTGAGGGCGACCTCTCTCGAGTATTTGTTTAGACCGTGGGGCAAGGCCATGATCCATTGCTCAAGTGATTTTACGGCGTTTGTGTCGCTTGGCGCTCTGTGCTGGCGAAAGGTGGTCCAGCCAGTTATATTCGTACTCTTCAGCGTTTGACGAAAGGGACACTACAAGAAAGGTGCGGCGTGACTCTGCACTGTTGGTTCCATCACAACCGAGATCTTCAAACGCGTCTGCTCACGATAATTTGTGCCAACGCACGTGCAAACCCCCTCCGACACTGCAAGCCGCTCGTCAACATAACCTGTCGCGCTGCCTGTTCACTTAGTAGTGCGAGTCTCTGCTTTTTTGCGAGGTGATAGTCACGCCAAAATTGTCATAGCTGCCGATCGAACCTTCCAGATTTTCCCACTCCGCCTGCCGGACGTTTTTGATCCGTGTGCTTGAGGGCTGTCTCTTTTGAATTTTATCACGAAAATGTTTCATGCAGGGGGACAAAAACCTCACCGCCGTCATACTCGTCACGGAAATTACATCACCATCAAACGTTTCATTGGCGTCGTGGCGCTAGGTTTCTAGCCCACGACACAGGGAACACTCTGGCCTCAACGGTAGGCGTGAAACGCTCCAATGATTGAGCCATTAAGTCAAGCCCGAGTAGCTGTACGAACCCGCCTTATGTACTTCCTCCTAACTTGTAGATTCAGATGGTGCTGCCGCCTCGGAAAGGTGAAGCGAAGTAGTGAGTAATGACGCTAATGAGCGCTGATACTTGGCGCCTCAATAGGGCAGCGTATAGCAGTAGAAGCTGCTGTGGTAACCCCTCCGCCGCCTACGTGGAACGCCCCTCAGCTTGTGGAACGCCGCCGATGCGCTCCACAAGCTGAGCTCGTCGCAACGCAAGCGTCTGGCGTACACGCCACGGAGCAGGACCAAGGTGGTCACACCTTTGCCTAAGCGACCCGCCAGCAGGACGTCCTTTTGCCAAGCACACCCACAAGACTGCTGCGGACCCATAAATCATGCTCCTTTCGCTGTAGCGTAATGTCAGTTCACCTAACGATTCGCTGACAACCCGTTCGGTTTCGCTCGCACGATTTGCGAGCGCCTGGGGTTACAATCGGATTTACCCAATGCTCCGGCGCGTGTAATCCGGTGCCTAATGTTGATGCGTCTAACCGTGCTATACCGACGAAATATAAATAGCGCCGTGCAAGTTCATATCGATGCACAATAAACATTCAAATGCTCCTGTGAAGGCACATTTCACTTTCGTGTTTACCGATTCTTATGAAAGAAGGATCAACTACATTTTTTTCTTGTGTTACCAACGGGCTGCGCTGTGACACACATTTTACGAAGTAGTTTCTTCGCACTTCTTCGCCCAATACTAACTGCTCCTTCGCGGGGATTTTACGCAGCCACTATGATTTTGTTTGCTTTAGTTATCGGCTGCGCTAACAACATTGTGCGAAGCAGCTTCTATGATCATTGTTGTTGAACATTTTCTGTTTGCCTGCATTTGTCGATATTTCTTGGAAACTCTGTTCAGATTGCATTTGCGTCTACATTTCTGAATTACTTTTTGCATACGGCATTGTTTCTTTGTATGGGGCTAAGAAGGTTTGTTTGCGTCATTTCTCTTGTTGTTTTGAGCAGACCCACCCTGTAACAGCCCTAGTATGGCTACAAGTATAAATTAAATTAATATTTATTTAATCAACAAAATAATTATTGATCAATTAATTAATACCTCACGAATAAATAATAAAGAACAAGAATATAAAAAGGCATCATGATGACTAAATTTTATTGGTCTGAGACATGGGGTTGGTACTAGTGTACCTGCCGGCGACAGGCGTCGTTAGTCCTGGATGCATTGGACCTCACTGCCCATCCGTGCCCGTTCCCCCAATGCTAGCTAGTATGAGAAGTCGCAGCTGGTGAGCAGCTCCACCAACTGTCATAGGTAAGGTTGGAGGTAGGAATGACGTTATGGTTTGCTGGCACTCCCATACACGTGGTACAGGGTCCCTGTTTGGGGGCATAATTTGCATGTGGCGGGGTACAGGGTGAAATACATGGCATCTAGACGAGTGTTATGTGGGTACGAGTTAGCGGAGACATCGTAAATTACAACACATGTAAAGAGGTGGACGACGACATTTTCTGGAGACGCAATTGAATGCATATTCGTTCAGATTGAATTTATTGGCGGTACCGCAAAGAATTCATACGTAATATCATTCTAATAGCTTGGCCACGAAAGCGTGCCTAAATAAATGCCCTTACAGAAAATAAAGTTTACACTATAAATCAATCAAACAAAAAAGGAGGAGAGGAGCCGATGCTAGAGAACAGAAAACACCATATTTATTTTAAATTATCTCGGAAGTAGAAGAAACGTTGCGAAAATAATTAGCAGTGGCTTAGCTCGGCTATGCCAGGATATACGTAGCGTGAGCTAAGCTTCAGCTCGGTATTCCTAGCTTTCCTGATTGTCTAGGATTAGCTTGATTATCATGCTTACTGCTGCTTCAACGACAGACACACGGTATCCGCATTACGTGACACATGTATATTTATCAAGCGGCTCCACCGCTGCGTCACCAATCGCCCCAGAGCTAAGCTGGTTCCACAGTCGCACGCCGGTGTTGCTGTGGCGCACGAGCCATCGGTTCCACATCCGGCCACCCCTCTCATGATCATCAAGCGGACCGGGCTGCCACGTGCCGCGCTTGCGCAGCACGGCTCTCCAGGAGCCCCGCGAAACTGCTCAACCTCGGCCAGTGTAGCTCACGCTACAAAAGGGGGCGAAAGGAAGTCCACAAGACTACAAAGAGGCTTTTCGAATCATTTATTATCTGTTGACTATTAGAAACAGAAGAATGTAATAGAACAGATTTGCACCCTGCCCTGCCGTACACCACAGGTGAGGTGTTACCTTAGCAGGTATCACATTGCGCAGTCGAACCCGGTGTCAGTCTGGCCAATCTGGTCATTTAGGGTCAATCCCCCAAGTGGGTATCTGTCACTAATAAAAGACCAACTATACCGACAAGTTTTGTTAATCAATGACAGCGTGAGGAGATAGCTCAGTGCTAGTGCGCTGAGCGCCCACTGTGGAGATCCGAATGCAAATCGCATGCTTGAATGAGTTTTTATTAGTTCTATAAGCGGCACCGGAAAACAACTGGTTT